>CM074298.1:672500-725000 GCA_037194245.1 Opsariichthys bidens | reverse complement strand
ATACACACACACATATATAATAAAATATACATTGTGAACACAAGTAAAATTGATAATCATTTATTTATATTTGCCTAATTATATATTCCAGGATTAATGTTCTGCAGGTGAGTGAAAATGACTACATTATTTTTATAATGATAAAATAAAATCTATACAAAAATAAACATAGCAAAAGAAATAGAAATATCTAATAAAAAAAAATAAAAAAAAGAATTAAAAAATATTTAAAACATTAATAATAAATGGCATCTCTCAGAGAAACATCACCTAACAAAAAATATGAAGACACCATGACTTCAGTCATAATACATATATATATATATATATGTGTGTGTGTGTGTATATATATATATATATATTGTTTAAATGTCTTGCATTAACTTAAAAACTAATGGAGGAAAAAATGCAAATATATGAAAGCCAAAAAAACAAAAAAAACAAGATAAAGATAAAAACTACTGCAAAATAAGGTCACGGTGCAAAAACAAACAGGCTTCGTTTTCTAAATGCGCAGCATGTATATTCTAGTTGTCTAATAAAAATGTATTATGATGATTATTGGCTCTCTCATGAATTGCTCTTCCTCTTTTGCAAGTCACTTCGGATAAAAGTGCCGTCTGAAAGCATCAATTCAAGCGTTGAAGTTCTCATGAGATTCAGACTGAGATTGAATGACTTGATGCTGCGCTGTGGTTTTGTAACACTGGCTCTGTGTGTGTGTGTGTGTGTGTGTGAACGCTCATTGATGGTCAGATCGCGGAACTGCAGAGAAAATGCGTCACAGAAGGATTCCCTGCTTCAACAGATCGAGCACGACAGCGCAGACAGAAGGACGGGGCCGGCGAGGAAACAAATAATGAGAGAAGGAGGGACGGACTGAAAGAACAGCGGAGGAGAGATGAGTCAGAGTCGGTCCCACTGGACTGAGTGGGCTGGGAGGGGGAGGATGACGTCACATGACCTGACGGCAAGAGAGAGGGCGAACGAGCTATACAACCTATGGAGAGAGAGAGGTGTGTCTGCAGAGGGGGTCCCGTCTCTAAAATCACGTCCTGAATCAAAATCAGCACAAGTTATGCACAATATGTTGAGTGACTTACTGTATTCTGACGCATAAACGCTGTGTGGCACAAAAGTGTGTATTCCTATAATCTGGTGCAGGTTTTCCACCATTCATATCGTGAATCTATTTTCATTTTTAATAAGGCAATGTACATTAATAGCGTTACACTTTGTTATTTATTAAACTGCAAAATGAAAGTAGTTGCAAAGGTGTTCCTAACAAAGTGACGGTCAATCTTTCTCTCCTTTGAATCTTTTTTACATGCACAAGCTTTTATATATTAACGTCCGCCACCATTTCTATGGGAGATTGTTTCCGCCACTAAATGAAAAAATAAAATGGGTAATTGTGACTTTTTATCTCACAATTCTGACCTTATAACTCTTTATAATAATTCTGAGAAAAAAGTCAGAATTGTGAGATAAAAAGTCACAATTACCCGTTTTATTTCGTGTTATGAACAAGCTTCCATACCTTTCAAACATGAACACACACACACTCACTCACTCACTCACTCACTCACTCACTCACTCACTCACTCACTCACACACACACATTTTGTCCCAAAAGTTATTTTTTATCATCATCATCATCATCATCACAAGGGAATAATATAATACTATTATAATACTATAATAAAGTATATAATAAATATTTTCTCAATATCTGACTGTAATTAAAAAAAAAAAATTTTGGGAAATGCCATTGTGTATTTTCTCAAAAATCATATCTGCTACAGAAGTCTCCAGTGCCTAGTTTACCCGTCCATGAAACGCTGCGTTTTGCTCGTTTTTTTATTAGGTTTTCAAAAATATAGTTCTTCCTAAGCTTTAGTTTCGTTTTACATCTCCTGCTGCTGCTTAATTTAGGCTAAACGAGCATGAGAAATGTTGGCTTTTCAACTGGTATTTTTAATACCTAAAATGTTTTATGGTCTTGGTTTTAGTTAATAATAATAACCCTGACCCAGATCACGAAGAACACAAACGCTGCTCTGCTAGACCATGATGCATCACACACACTGTGTGGGAGAGAGATCCTTCAGCCCATCTCCATCTTTTATTCTCTAAAAATAAGTGTGTCAGGTTGAAATCTGGGGCTGTTTTGGCTCCCATTACAACCCTTATGCAATCTCCACTTCCCTCCGATTGAGACGGGGAAAATTCTCAATGATGAAACTGCCGTCCGATTGGTCGAAGCCTCCGCCAATAGGACGAGGAGCTCCATGGCAACAGGCTCTGTCACCAAGAGAGAATAGATCTCCCTCCGCCCCATGTGGTGCACATCTGCCCCGTACCCCAATTACACACACCCCCCAAAACCCGAGTGCGTGTTTGGAGGGCAGAACAAACACACTCCAGCCGTCACGCCCCTGCGTTCGCTCCGTCAGAACACACACGCCGCGCAGCCTTCAGACCCTGTCGCTCTGTTCCTTTCAGGCTGACACAGGTAGTAGGCGAAATAACAGCCAATAATGTCGGCTATTTCTGTAACACAAGCTGAAACACAATCAAGACTTCTGCTGGCCAGTCCCAGCTAACAGGGACAAACGAGTGCTGACGTACAGATTCACAAATGCACAAGAACGACAACCATAAAAGTTACAATAATCGCTCTAAAAGCGACTGTAACATTAAAAGCAAGATCATTGGAATCACTTTAAGAGGAATTTTTTTTTTTTTTTTTTTTTAAATTGAAGAATCGATCATGCTTTTAAATCAGTCCCTCCAGAAAAACGCGATTATGCATAATCGGTCATATTCATTTTTTCCAAATGCGCCGCATTAAATGCCGATTTCAGCAGGAAAATATGCGGAGCTAGCGTGATTTCATAACCTCTGTATTTCCGTTGCAAAAAGTCACGTATATCTTAGCAGAAAGCTGAAAAATGTTGCGTTGACTTCACACAAGTAAAGCGCCGTTATTTTCCCCCTGTTGCCATGGGAACCTCATGAAGCGACGTAATGACGTGAACGTCGTCCGCAAACCCCGCGGTGAAACCGTGATGAAGCGCGCAGATCGTTCTCATTCGCCGACAAAAATGAAGCAGTTTCCCGCTGCGTCACATGACAGTGGGGGTGAAGTATTTCGCGTGTCGGACCGCAGACGACGCCGTATATTAGTAGCGTGAGAAATAATTCACGTTGCAGATTGGAAGCACTTAATTTAACAGAAGATGTGTGTTTTTTATAGCCATCTCTGTAAAACTGGAAGCACACATTTGATATATTCATTTGTACAGAAGCTGTTGAATATGGCGTTTGTGAAGCGACAGAACTCGTTTGACTCAATGTTTTGTGAGTTTGAGCCGTGTGTGAATGAAGGTCTGAAATAAAACAGGATGACAACTGAAATATTCTGCCATTAAGTGATCAGAAATGACTCTTGACATGAAGGCAGAATGTAGAGAGAAAAAAATCAAATAAAAATCACATTTTTTCCTCTTTTGCATCAAATTGCAGTTTTTGCAAGTTCCCGCATAAAATTGCCCAAAAAAATATATATATTTTCCACATATTCCATCGCATTTTTTAAGGAAACGTGCCGCATAATCAAGGATTTTTGGCCGCAACAATCACACAAAAAAACCCGCGTGTGTCTGGAGGGACTGTAAAGTGCCCGAGCATTTAAAGCAACAAAACTGCGATTCGCGGTTCAGATAAACAAATCGATATTGCGCACTGATGTGAACGCCATCACAGTTATCGGTCTTGATGTGAACGGGACTGAAATGAAACGAACACATTTAGAGAACTTTTTCCTTTTAGCCTTAAGAGACTTCAGTGTTCAAATTATTATAGCTAAACAAATGCAAAACCATTAGAAATAACCTGAAATAAAATAAATCTGTTGACTTTATCAATCTTTGTTTCATGAGATTCCAACGAAAGTTCGCATGTCTGTAACTCTAGAAGTATTAAAGATACTTTTAGATTCTGGTTCTTAACAAACTTTCCTTCATTTTAAAGCTTCGATCCCAGAGATCTCAATGCGGCTCCGTGAGTGAATTCAGTGGTCAAAAACCACATGTGTGTACAGTTCAGAACCATAGATATTGGGACCCAAATGTGACTTCGCTTTGCACACAGTTCACTGCATTAAAAAAAATGGATAAACAATGTTTAAACTGGAAATGTAGCATCAACAAAGCTTATTGCAAACACTGAAATGATCAACCGTCAAAGAAATGAGCAGATTACCATCTACTAAATGACATGAAACATTTTCAGAGTCGGCTGGCAAAAGAAGCCTTTCATCAAATTCAATTCGAAAAATATGTCTTGGATCCATATCTACTGTGTACGGTGGCCGGGAAGCGCAAAACAACATTACAAAGTGTGAAACACTTTCACGAAGTTTGAGACACATTTACATTTTGGAAAACATCTTTATTAGGGATGCACCGAATGTTCGGCAACCGAAATTATTCGGCCGAAAAAAGCCGAATAAGTAAAAAGGCCGAATAAATTTTGCCGAACAATGACGTTTTTAATGATGTTTTAACGTTCACATATCGCGTCTTTTCCGCGCGCATATTCTTTATATCTTATGTGGGCGCGCGGTAACCGCGCGCTTGTTTTTTCCGGGCGCGCCTGTGCCGCGGCGAGATGAAAACATCTCAACTTTTCAGAATGCCGCGAGCGCACCGCAGGTCATGTGACAAGAACCATCCGATCATCTTCGACCTTTCCGTAACAAAACATGGAAATCTCAGCCGAACAGCTGATCATAGCTGTACAGGGGGGTTGTTATGTCTCATCTCCATAAATATATCTAGTAGTAAAGCTAAAGCAAGGGCTAAAAATCAATGTATCCCTTGCTGAAACTTTCTCATCGTCAGAAACCACAGTTCATGGTTGCATAGCAACGACAGACGCCACAGAAGCGCGAGCTCCCGAACGGCCCCTAAGTCGGCTTATGTCTAGGACAGTTATTTATTTGTTGTGGGTTCATCCACATTTTTTTGCACTATTCAATGCACATTTGTTGTTGCAGACATACAGAGTCACATTCTTTCAGCAGTCAGTTATAGGCTATTCAAGAAGAACATAGGCTTCAAAGATGGCCAAATCATTTTTATTTTTTTTTATTTCACTAATTTATTCATTTGAAGTTATATTGTACTTTGTTTGTATAATATCTGCTGGAATGTTAAATTATGAAATTATATTCTTGTTATTTGATTTATTTCTCTGAAAAGCAACACAAAATAGTAAAAAGCTAATTTTTACTATTTAATTATTGTAATGGTGAAAAAATTGGCAAAATAAATGGAAAAAAATGCGAAACAAGCATTTCATTATTATTCGGCTTCGGCCAAGAATTTCATTTCGTTGCATCCCTACTTTTGACCTATGATAAAACACAATGACGTGGGGAAAACACCAAGGACAAAACAAATTTACATTTTAGAAAACAAATGAACAAGACGCAAAACACTTTTACTAGTCCCGAAACAAAGCTACAATGACAGATTCTTCACGGAAAGGGAAGTGTAACTTTCTTTGCGTAGCGCCGTCCGGCTGTGTATCCGTCTGATCCGCGTCCTTTAGAAACTCCAAACTCTGACCACACGTAAAGCAAAACCACGTTAAGCTGCTCATGTTTTGCCACAAAACGGGCAAAACGTCCCTCGGCCGCGGTCACCATAAACTGTATTTACGCCATTTACGACAACACGAATTTACCGCGCTCACCAACAACAACACCACCACCACCTTTCACCGCGTCACTTCCGGTGTTCCCGTGAAGAATCTGTCATCGTAACTTTGTTTCGGGGCTGGTAAAAGTGTTTTGCGTCTTGTTCATTTGTTTTCTAAAATGTAAATTAGTTTCGTCCTCGGTAAAAGTGTTTTCCCCACGTTTATGATGTTTTCCAAAATGTCAATTTGTCTCGAGCTTCATAAAAGTGTTTCGCACTTTGTAATGTTGTTTTGCGCTTCCCGGCCACCGTAATTTGTGTGTAGGGGGACGTAATACACCTCCATTTGAGCAGGATATCCCTTTTGGCTAACAATCAATGCAACTGAGCAACGGCGGTCAGCTTGAACTTTACTGGAAAAATGGAGGTCATATTCTGACTGATTCAACAGCTAACCTGTCAATACTGCAACCAATATCTCACCGACTCTTTGAGAACGATTTTTATAACGCACAAGAGGGTCAAAAACTGAAAGCGCACAGATTTGAGAACTCGGACCCGTTCTCAAATGAACGCTGTTGTCTGCGAGCTGAAAACTAAAACCCAAACCGAAGCAAGAACGGATCAGTATCAGAGGAACACGTCATGTTGTGCATCATCCTGGACAACCATTTCAAACAGAACATTATGTTAATATACATGCTGCTATATAAAAATGACAAAAATAGTACCCAACGTGACACACATTTAGAGGAAAACGAGCGTTGTTGTTGCAAACGCTAAAAAAAAATACTGGGTTGAAAATGGACAAACCCGGTGATTGGGTTGTTTTTGGGTTTTAAGTTTTATTTAACTCGACTATTGTAAAAAGTTGCTTTAAAGCTGGATTAGAATGAACCCAAAGCATGTTTATTAATATGTAATACATGAACATTTATAAGCTTAATGAGGAATTCATAAACATTGATTAAATTGCTTACAAATAAACGTTCATCTTTTGATTATTATTATTGTTGCGTCTAGTAATTACGCGTCTGATTTTTAATCTCCAACCTATGTTTGGGTTCATTTTAATCCAGACAAACCATAGTTTGACCCAATCACTGGGTTTGTCCTTTTTTAAGCTCGCATTCAGGGTTTCCACATGCAGTCGAGCAGGAACGAGAGTAAATGCATCAGCTGCCCCAAATAAATCATTTCAGATGGTTTTATGGAGTTCAGAAAATCAAAAATGCACCATAACACATTCAACAATCATGTGAAATGGCTGATGGAGGCCGTTTCAGTAGCGGTGCCCTCTGTGACGCGTTTATCCCTGGCACCGCCCGCCTCACGCTGTGCCGCTCCATCTGCTCAGGTACCACCGTATCCCATCCTTTCACTCTCCTTCCCACAGATTCTACTCTCTCAGCCCTCGACGGTGTGGAAAAACACGTCTATTTTCATCCATCCTCCTGCTGCTGCTTCAGCGGAGAGGGAGCGAGCAGCGAAACCTTCGAACAACCGTTTTAAATAAAGATATTTGCCACAGACTGGCACTCAAACTGGCACCGATTGACCGCAACGAGGAATAAGTGTGCAGACCACGGTTCACTGTCAGCCACAAGGGCTCGTGCCGATACAATGTCATCTCCATTTATCGCCATTCTTTTCCTCATTCCAAATTTGGACTTGGCAAAACGCTGAATATTCTTGATATTCAGGACTGCTTATCGAGAGCAAAACCACTGCGAAAATATCATCTAAAAGCACTTGGACTTCTAAATCCTCGTCATTAGACTATTTTGACATGAGGGGGTGTTTGAGCATCTCTGACTTAAACTTCAGGAGCAAAAACAGTGTCACAGATGATTAAAAGATTGATTGTTAAAATCAGTTCAATAAAACAGTTCCAAAAGGCTCCAGATCTCGACCAGCACGAGGTTCTTGAGGGCCGATCTAGATCACATGACCGTTACTACAGAGCGCTGGGAGAGCCAATGAGAAAGTGTTGTTAAAATGAATAACGTCGCAGCCAGATCTAGTGGGAGGCATTTAAATTCGGCTTCTCTATTATTAAAGCATTCTCTGCTATAAACTACAGGTATCGGATCAAGCAGCGCTGCTTTAAAACCAGGAGAAATATTGTGCCATCAATGAAGTCACTCAAGGCTCTCCAGTAACGCCAACAGAAATAGTCGAATGATTTTACATTATTCATCTAAGGGTTCATGCAAACTTCTGGGAGTGAAATAGAAAGACTTCAGCACTTCAAAAATAATATTAAACAATGGATCACATTTAGAGATTTAATGTTATAATTTGTAAAACTAAAAGTTTAAAAGATGAAGGAAAACTTCGAAGCAAACAAACTTATTTTAAAAAAAAAAAAAAAAAAAACGTGAAATAGCCAGTATAACCAGTAGACGGCGGCAGAGGAGCAATTATTGGCTTATCAGCCGTTTCCACTCCCTAATGTTTGGGGGAAAGTGGGAAAAATCACAAAGTCTCATGAAAAACTAAAACTTTTCTTCATATTGTGACTGAATTACACAGAACGCGCGTAGAGTTTTATTGTCAGTTCAGTATGGTACATTTAATAGTAGAATATTTACATTTTTTGCTATAAAAATTAGGTTTCTGCATGTTTTTTTTAAACGTAATATTATTAGTAACTAGAGATGCACCCACACTAAATTTGTGAGTGATATCTGCCGATACGATTCCGATAGTTTGGGGGTTACGCCTTTTACACCCCTGTTAAATTAAAGATAATTTCATTTTAATTATTAATTATATTTTTGAATTATTATATTTTGAAAGAAATGCAAATGAAAAGTTTATTCTATCCGTTTCAGAGTAACTGCTATCAGTTATAAACAAACATTTCTAAAATTAATATTAACAACTAAATTCTGAAGATTAAATTAATATTTCTTAACTTTCTAAATGTTATTAATTCATATAATTACAATAAATATTGAACATCAAACTGGTTTTCTTTGCATTTTCTTCTCAAATTCAGTGCATTTTTTTTTTGCCCTCTTTTGATTGACAGGATTTATCATCTTCGTTCATTTTCAGAGCACAAACTATGATATTTTTTTATATAGGTTTATTTTATCCTCCATTGAAAGTAAAAAAATTAGCATGTTCAATGTCCAGAAAAGTAGCAAAAACATGGTTAAAACAGTCGACGTGACTGCAGTAGTTCAACCTTAATGTTCTGAAGCGACGGGAACACTTTGTGTGCGCAAAAACACAACCAATATAACGATAATTCAACAAATTCGTCTCTTCTTTCTACATTGTTTTCGTTGCAGCACTTTCAGGTTCTACGTCCAAACGCCGGCTCGGTATTGGCTAACGCCTGATCACATGATCAGCACAATCAGCTGGCCAATAATGAGCCAGAATGCGGATGCAAATATGGAAACGCAGCAGTGCGCCAATTACTTAAGTTGAATAAATTTGTTGTTTTTGTTTTTGCGCACTAAAGTATTCGTCACTTCATAACATGAACCACCGCTTCCCGTCGACTGCTTCAATAACAATATAAACAATATCTAGTGATTCAAAACACTGCTTCATGAAGCTTTACGAATCTTTTGTGTCGAATCCGTGGTTCGGAGCGCCAAAGTCACGCGATTTCCGTAAACGAGGCTTCGTTACGCCATGAGTGATTCAAAATTTCAATAGTTCACGTGAGTTTGTCAGTTTGATTCACGCTGCGAATCACTGATTCGACACAAAAGATTCGTAAAGCTTCACGAATCGAAATCGTCCATCACTAGATATCGTTGAATAAAGTCGTTATTTTGTGCTTTTGCCGCATAAAAAGTATTCTCGTCGCTTCATAACATTAATGCTGAACCACTGTAGTCACATGACCTGATTTAAATATGTTTTAGTATCTGAAAGTGTTCATTATCTGTCAATAGAGACTCACTGAACCGTCGGATTTCATCAGAAACATCTTCATTTGTGTTCTGAAGATGATCGAAGGTGTAGAACCACATGAGGGAGAGGAATTAATGACACAATTTAATTGGGGTGAACTAACCCTTTTAAAACAACAAATCTTCCATTTAAACATCAACAATCACGTCGTCTGGATAAAATGACTGACGGTTATAAAGTTCCACCCCTTAAACATTCGATACGCCGCTAAAAGTGGGACAACACGTGATTTGAGTTGAGAGGAGCACAGTAAATATGACTGTGAATTTCAAAACTGCTTCATATGAACCAGCAGATGGCCGCAAAAAAAACTTGATCCGTTCATATGCCAGCAGTCCAATAACGGCACAAAAAGGCAGACGAGAAGCAGTCCGAGACGCTAGTGAAGATCTGTCGCTTTTCTTCCCATCTGGGTTTATGCTTCATTATAATGCGCCTTTCCATAAGCGATCATTAGGTTTTCCATGTTTCCAGTGTTCACAAAATCATCTCACAAAGAGCTCAAAGATCATCATGAATAACGAGTTCTTCAGAATTTATCCATTCGTCACGTCGCTTGTTGTTTAAACGCCAAGAACGACTTTAAAATTGATCATGTTTTAAGACACAAACAAATTTAAAATTAGTTAAACAAAACAAAAAAAAAAATTCACAAGAGAGAATGACTAAGTTCACACTTGATTAAAACGGACCCTGGTGCGATCGCTCCGTTCGTCTGAACGCAGCCATCAGAACCGCTGAAAAGACGGGTCTCGCTCCGCTTCCAAACGAACTCTGGTGCGGTTCGACGGATATATGAACGCGACACGGACCAAAGACACGTGAACCGACCAAAAACAGGACGTGACGTCACGAGACGCGACGCTACGAGTCGCTGATTTGAAAGATCGGCGTATCAAAACGAGTCGAGGGCAAACGTGGAGCGACGAGGAGCTGAAGTTTCTGGAAATCCTGCTGCTGTTTTGAGTGTTTTGAACATTTGATGAGCTCTTCGTGATTCTCAACGGGTCAAAATAAAGCATGAAATTTAATCCAGAACACGGCGTTGTTTTGAACGTTCGGTAAGCGAGATCCGTCGCCAAATATACGTCATGAAAGCCACCAATCAACCCTACGCCTTCGGTTCGGTCGCTTCAGGTTCGCTGTTAGAAATGCCAGTGTGAACGCTGAGAGGACCAGGACTATATGTTCTGTTTTTGTGTTTTGGTCCGGACCAAACCAACCGAATACCAAATGTTTTGAGGCGGAAACGCTTCAAAACAACGTCATATGGGTTTTAAAGCGAGGGCATCCGTGTTTCAGACACGCATGTGGATGTTCAACTGCTGCTACTGTATCTATATTATTAACACTATCTGCTGATTTCACTGTAGGGGAAAGCAGTGAACCTGATGGCTTTGAAGCCAATTACACAGTTAGCTGCTCTCCATGGGTTGGTATTGATTTTTCCCTTCCTCAATCGCTCCTCTAGCAAACACACACACACACACACACAGGAATTACACACAATTATACGGCTTTTTCCCACGGTTGGTCATTAGTATGCAAAGGAGACTATCAAGCACACAGACCGCACAGATTGACTCTCGAACTGAAGCGCAACGATGCAGACGGTGACGCTTAAAACCGATCGATCGGATATTAGTTCATTTTACTGGGGAAGTCGTCAGGAAGAAACATGAATCCTCTCAATCCTTCAGGCCAAAAAGACAAAAACAGTCACGCGTCGGCAATTCTTGAGCGTTTACGAATGAAGCAAATTTAGGTTTGAACTCGCCTGACGTAGAAACGCTCCAAAAACGGACCGCATGATTATTTAAACTGAGCCAGAACCGGGCCGTACGACTCATTCAAATAAAATTAAATCGCAAAAAGCTTCAGTTTAATCACACAGCATTTTCCCCCCACATCGTTAGCATTGAAATTGACTCGCGCTCGCCGCCAAAACGTTCAAAGTGGGCGGAGTCACTTTTACTCAAATATTAGTAAATATTAGAGATATTTTCACCACACTTTGCACACTGAGCAAAAAGGATGCGTCGACTGACCACTTGGTGGCGCTATAACAGGAAAAAACATGAAAACGGCTATAACTACTTGACCATTAGTGCTTCAGTGTCTGTCTATGAGGACACTGACGCATCTCAAAAAACGTGTCATTAAGCAGCGATCAGACGAGGGTAACGGACGCCGAGTGGAACGAAACCGTTTGACTCGCGCCTCTAGAGGCCTGTGAGAAATTACAATGAAATCAGCCACCGGGGGGCGCATGCACATTTCTCACATGCGTAGAGGATCGTACGATTTTCCGCACAAACACACACGGCATTCGCACCACATGAGATTTCTCTCTAGGACCGTCGCCGTCCATCGAATCGTTTCTTCAATATTGGAGAAAACCCAACTTCATCAAACAAGGCCTAAGTTTTTGACTCAACCTCGATAACTGATAAAAAAAAAAGCTTTATAAACCAGATATTTCCTGTGGTAAATTGCCTGCATTTGCTGTAATTGGTCTTCATCGAGATCGAGATGGTTACAGGTTTGCTACATAAAACAAAAAATCTGCGCTTAACGGCCTTAAAATGCTTGAACCCCATTCACTGCTATATTTTTAACATAATAAATTTTACTTTAAAATGAAATGTACTCTTCATTTATTTAAAAATAATCACTCATTTCGTTCAATATTTTGGTTGTTTTGTATATATAAACATTGCTATTATTATTATTATTATTATTATTAATAATTAAATTCATAATAAAAAAATAAGCAAACTGATATAAATGTGAGCAAATTGTAAAACCACATCTAGAAATCACATTTTAATTTTTTTCCCAAAATTAATTTTTTTCGCCCCAATTTACAATAGGAAATGTAAAATTTGCATTAAAAAAAAGTGACTTACAAGAGCCAATAATAACAACAACAAACAGAATAATTAACATATAGAGGTTAATTGTATGATTCGGGTAACACTAACTAACAAACTAACCATAAGCAATACATTAGTATCTCTGCTAACATTAGTTAATATAACTGATCATTGCTCATGTTAATTCAGTGCGCATTAATGTTTTTAATAGGCTCGTGATTTTAATAATGTTAATGAACAAAGACTAATAAGTGCATTATTAGCTCATGTTAACTAATAATGAAACCTAAAGTTTCACTTCATCAGATCGGACGATTCGCCGTGGATCAGGATCAGATCCGTCAAGCTACGCGTCACATGAGCAGACGGCACAGCGAGTATGAAGAACCTGAAGAGACTCGACCACACCTGCTACACAACACCACTGAGGCAGAACCGTCCGGATCAGCAGCACAATACACACCCACAGAGGACCTGAAAGAGAGCAGCGTGCCAAAACACCTCCACCTTTAACAGACACGCGATAACGTGGATGTTAAACCGACACAAGTTACGAAACGGTCCTCGTGTGGCTTCTAGATCACTGCGTCGTGAGTCTTGTGCGCTTTACAGCTCAAGTCGTGCACTAATTTGACTCATTTAGTCAAATTGCTCTACATCTTTTCCCCTGAATCCGGGAGGAAAGCTGCGTTCAGCAGTTCCGTTACGACAACTGCGACGATCATAAACGCACTGGATTGTGCGGCGTGCAGCAAATGAGACACGATTGGTCTCCAGGCCAGCACGATATTCAAATGAGAGCCGGGTAATTTCTGTCACAGCTCGATAACAAGATAACAAAAGGCTAAATATTTATTTTCGGTGAACATGTTGACTCGGAGCTCGGACATCTTGCGTGTCGTTGTCAGAATCTGCGTGAGTCACGAACAATATGTCGAGCGACTCCGTTCCTCACAATCCGTCAGCTGTTCTACACGTCATTCAAAACTAACTCATCTCATTCATATTCATGAGGGCAGGGACAGAGCTGCATAATTTTAACACCTTTTAGGCATAAATTATGGTGGGGAATGTGCAGGATTCTGATTTAATGTATTAAAATGAGCTCAGAGAAGGAAAAAAAAAAACATGCCATCAGTAAACGGGGGATTGTGTGGATTGGTAATGATGGTTGACTAAATTGACTAGTCGTCATGAGAGGTTAATTATACAGAATATATATTCATATATTACAAAACCGACTCGCAGTTCAGGCGACTGTCCTACAAGTCTATTACGGACAGATGTTTTTACATTTTTAGACGAAATTATGAACGGTGCTCGGTTCTATTTTTCTAATAAAACATTACAAATGGAATTAAATAAAAGCTCCAGATTTCCTGCGATTGTTTGTAGGGTTAAAAAAAAATATATATATATATATATAAATAAATGAATAAAATAATGATAATGATGATTATTATTTATTATATTGTTTTATTACAGTCATTATTAAATATTAGTATTGTAATTTTACAGATGTCCTGTAGAATTAAATACATTTTTATTAAATACTATTAATAATATTAAAAATATATATATATATATATTATTACAGTAGTATTTCTATGACTAATAACTAAAAATACTATATATAAATAAATAATAAATAATAGTAATAAGTAATAAAAATATCAAAGAATTACAAAGAAATACTATTGTAGTATTTTACTGTAAATAAGAGTATTTAATGTTACACTACATCTGTAAAATTACAATACTAATATTTACTTATATATATAATTAAAATAGTAATAACAGTACTAAATAAATTTTTAAAAAAGATTATATTTATATATATATATTATTTATTTATATACAAATAAATAAATTATATATATAAATATATAATTTATTTATATATTATTTGTATTTATTTATATATATATATATAAAATATATATATTTAATATTTTTATATATATATATCCTAAATGGGTAACCGAAGAAAGCACCCAACAGGTGCACGATGTAATATTTCACTGTAAAATAAGAGAGTATTTAATACAGCTATATTTTATAAGTGCTTTCCATGTTCAAATGCATGTTAAAGCGACTCGAGCAGCATCTCCAGTCGCTCTGAGACGCTGAAAACACTGGATCACGAGCTGCACGAGTGCAAATAAACAGCGCTGCGCTTCACTCTGAAACACGCCACGAGCCCTATTACGATTTCACGCCGCAACGCAAACATTCATTCTAGCGCTTAAGCAGAAACCACCGTCACACACACGAGCCATCAAACGGGATTCATTTCCAAATAACCGCTCCGTTCCTTAATAACGGAGACTGTACATGCTGCAAAATGAACTGTGAGAACTGTGGCTAAATAACAGTGTGAGCGCGCTGCGTGTTATTTATAGACACAGATACTTTATTCAGGAGAGCAGCACTGTGCAGTCTCCATTTCTCTCGCTTTATTCCCATCTCTGCTGAGGATTCTCTCGCTCTTTGTTTCTCTCCCTCACTGACACCGTGTTCTGGCACACGGTGTTCAAAAATAACCCGTGTGTGTTTGCGCGAGGCTCAGGTGGAGAAGCACACGGAGGGTTCGGGCTCTGCAGGGGAACATGCGTGTCTGTGCGATACGACGAATATTCAACCATTACACTGCCGATTTAACATACTGGCCAAAACGATTGTCCTAATCCAGCTGGGCATGAAATAAAACGTACCTTTTTGCATGTTCCTGGTCTTATTGGCCACGTTTCCATTACAGATTTGAGCATATCCTTTGCGATATTTTCTAAAGGTTGATAGACAACATTTCCATTAACTGATGTTATGAGACTAAAACGAGCGAGGATGCACAGGTCCAAACGCATCTAATACGGTTTTAACTCAATTATTAATTGATTAATACTGTTAGTATTCGACGTCAAACTTTAATAACATAAGGGTCCCCAGATCCAGCTTTGAACTGACGCTCGAGGGATCAAAATATATGTAAAAAAAAAGATTTTGTTCGATTATCCCGTCCTTGTTTTGTTTTCTTGCATCTATGGGGTGAAACAGACGTGAGGAAAGAGATGCAAAGAAAAGAAAAGAACCCCGTCTCATCTTCTGTACAAACTTCTGTAAAGGAAGATGATGTGACTGTATGTCAGGTGACCTGAAAATGCGAAAGAAACGTTCCCGTTGCAGTTTTTGTGGTTCTCGGATCGCCTGAAAAACCACCTCACGCGAGCATGAACAACTTTTGTGTTTCCGATGAGCGCAATTTCAATTCGCAATTACAAAAATTCGCAATCGGAAACGCGGCTATTGTGCTTCATCTATCCGGGCATGTTTGTTTTTTTTTTAAATATAGAAAAATATTTTCATAATCTTAAATTGAAGGGTTTACCCAAAAACTCACCCTCACGACGTTCATCTTCGAAGCACAAATGAATACATTTTCAATTTCTGTCCCTCCATTGACAGTAGCAACTACAATTTTGACGTGTCGGAAGTTCATAAAGAGATCGTTAAAGTAATCCATATGACTAAAGCGATTTGGTCCAAATTTTATATCATGAACAGACTGAATAAACCTTGATCAGCAAACATAAATAGAAAAAACACGAGCTTGACACGTGAGAACGAGCCTCATTGGTTCTCGCGCGTCAATCAAGCACGTTTGAGATCATTAATGAATGTTTAATTGTGAATAAAAGTGTACATTTAATCTGTTCATCATACAAAGTGATCGAGTCGCTTTGAAGAGCTAATCGATATGAATCGAGTGGTTTAGTCCAAATTTTCCAATCTCTTGATGAACTTTTTGCGGACTGTCAAAGGAGGGACGGAAGGTCTCAGGTTTGGAATGACATTAGTGAGTAAATGACAGGATTTTCATTTTGGGTGAAATAACCCTTTAAATGTCAGGTCCTTTATGAACCAAGTTCTTGTGAATGTCCCTGTGCGTCTCATCTCCTCCGCTCTGACACACTCCTCTCATCGGCGGCGGCGTGACGTGAATGATGCCTCTCTCCTGCGGCGACTCGCCCCCGGTGTGGGTGACGAGGACGCAAGGACACAGTGAAAGGGAATTCCTCATTACCTCAGCAAACACTCCCTCTTTATCGACCCGCACGCGAGCGGGCGGACAGGAGCGCGCTGAACACGCACACCCACGGCCGACTGACCCACACCGAAGCCCGTCGCTCATCCACACGCGCTTCACCTCCACCGAGACGCGAAGCACTGAAGCGATTCCGTAACGCTCCGCATGCAAGAAAACACCACGGCTCGTTCGCCTCCGACAGCTCCACCTGACGTCTGCATGTGTCAGAAAGCTGCGGATTTCTGAATGGAGACGAACCGCTCGGATTCACATTTTTAAACAAACTTCGGCGCATCTCTTCTAAACTCCCCAACCCATTTCCCCCCACCTCACAGAGCTTATGACTACATTTCCCATAATGCACCTGATGGTTTAGTCATAAGTAGAGCGTTTCAGAGTGTGATTTTGTAATCGCCAATAGATGCAATACACTTTTACTCAGACTTTTCACATGCACGCCTGCACACACACACACACACACTGCTTACTATATCGGCTGATTTATCGCTGATCTCCCCGCATCATTAGGTGCTTGCGGCTCCGAGGCGGCAGCGAACGCATTTCAGTCCACTCTAACAGAGAACAGACAGATCTCCACCTCTCCGCTTAGCTTCCTCCCTCGCTCCGTTTCTGACGCCCCCTGCTTTTTCTGAATGAAGCACAGCCTCTCTCTCTCTCTCTCTCTCTCTCTCTCTGAGAGTGAGCATGCGCTCATTTACTCATCCTCCCTCCCGTCTCCTTCACTCATTCGCTCTCAGACAGCGTAAATGCACTGATGAGAAACTCAACACTGGGTATGATTTTTGGGTATGAGACAAACAGACAGGATTCTTCCACATTATAGATTAAAAACAAGTGTATGTTCTGGGTGCAATAACTTAGCTTCACCGTTCTTTACAACACTTTTTTAACGTTAGTTAGTGTGTGATGTTGCTGTTTGAGCAGAAACGACATCTGTAAAGTTACGACGCTCAAAGTTCAAAGCAAACAGATTTTCTTTTTACAGAAATCGCTTTTTAAACGGCTGGTACGAGATTCTTCCTGGGTTAGTGACATCACAAACCCTAAAATTTACATAAACCCCGCCCCTGAGAACACTCGACAAAGGGGGCGGGGCCATGTTCGGCTGCTTTAGAGTTGTTGTCGTCGAGTGTTGTTGACGCCGTCGTTTTACGCTTCACAAACGAGGGTGGATTCGAGGAGAAAAGACGAACGTGACGACACACGCTAGTGACGAGTCGATCAACTCCACAGCAACTGCATCAATTGATCCACGAACCGTTCAGAAACGTCTTCCCGAGTCTCTCCATCCGTTTGAACACTTTCCTCATTTTGTCTGCGTGAGATTCTCCAGCTTTGTTGTTGTCGAGCCGTTGAAGCTCCGCCCTCTTCTGGAGCAGCAGCTCATTTGCATTTAAAGGGACACGCACACAAAAACAGCGAGTTCAGCTCACACCCAAACTTGACGAGCGATAATAAATGATCTGTGGGTGATTTTGAGCTGAAACTTCACACACACATTCTGCGGAAACCTGAGACTTGCTACATCTAGTAAAAGAGGCATTACAGGTCGCCTTTAAAACAATTCTCACACAGAAACTGCTAGTAAACTATCATTCCCTTGAGTACGGAAGTTCGTCACCACCACAAGAATCTGCACAGCAAATCCACTGGTTTGCATATAGTTGGATTCTGGCCTCTAACTTCCTGACCTGCACTATTAACATTTGTTACAAAAGAAGAGGAAAAGGCTCATTTGCCAATCAGTCCAACTTTACAAGAGTTCACATCTTATGGCACTGTGTTGAGTGGGTCAGCACCTGATGTGAAATCTGTGCGTCCAAGCAAAACCAGCTGGGAGGAGAATCCTGGTCGGCGTAGCGCTTTATTGCAGATGAACAGAGACTGGAGATGTGCGTGTGTATTTGTCTCTGCTGCTTTTACGGTCCATCTCCAGTAATGTCTCCAGACGCAACCCGTCCTGCGCTCACCTCACACTGAAGACTTCCTGTCATTCTTTACTCATCCTCACGAGGTCTTTTGAAGAATTTCTGCACAAACGTTTACCGTGAGCGTCAGTCGTTTCTCTCTTTTCTCTGTTTTGGAGCTTTGCAGCATACGAACTGTTGCTGTATGGAAAAGATCTGCGTGAAGATCTTCTAAAGTTCACCTGTTGCGCTCCAACAAACAAAACAACAGCTTGAACTATTCTTATAAAACAAAAAAAAATGCACCAAAATGGTTTAATATATCACTGACTCTCACCTAAAATTTAATATAAATAAGTCACACCGGGTCAGAGAGAGAAAACACGCATCGCTTCAATGTACGTCACATTTACATTGAGAAATAAATGTAAAACGCCATTCACATTACAAAAATCTCTCACTCTATGAACTCTTTAAATTCAACAGTTCATAAAAGAACAGGAATAAAAAAAATATATATATAAAGTATAAAAGAAACAATTTCGCAAATTTCCTAAAAAATTACCTTTATTTTTTTAAACCATTTTAATGGTTTAATTATATTTTAATAATCAAAAAGTATGTCTAATTAATTGAATTCATAAAAACAAAAAGTTACTTTGAACATTTCTAGGATTGTGTATTTTATTTTATCCATAAAACGTTCATTTAATTGATCTTTTAATCATATAAAATTTAATTTTGTGGAGCTTTACTGTTAAAATTCGCGTCTGCGCCGTTCATTCATACATATTTACAGTCTTTTTACACTTTTTAATATTCATATACACTAGTCTAGTCTAGTCACTAGTCCTTTTCGGAAAAACACACAAAAAAAACAAACAAAAAAAAACAATTCCTAAACCAAAATAACATTTTTGGCTATTTGCAACTTTTTTTTTTTTTTTTGGTTTTGGTAAAAATTTCAGTGCATCGCTATTTCAGACCGAGTAGTATTGACAAAGATGCATGCTTCTGCAGTAACGCATGCTTGATGTTAATTGCAACACAAAAGGCCCGGATGTGCTTCGTTTTCCACGTTCATTTTCCGCGCACATCTGAGCGAGCGAGCGAGCCTTTCAATCAACGCAGTGAAATGAAACTTCGTAAATTAAACGAAAATTACGTGCGCAGACAGGGATATCCGAACTCTACTTTGGGCTTAAGTCGCAGCACCAGGGTTCCAGACTGCGACTAAAATGGTCGCATATGCGGTCATTTTTTGAGGATGTGCGAGTAAAAATTTTATGTGGTCGCATTTGTGTTATTCGCGCGTGTGTGTAACAGAACGAGGCATCAGCAGCTGCTGCCGTCCAAAACTGTTTTGTTTCCAAAATGAACGAGTATATCATGAATCCATTTTCCAAACCGTGTTTTTGTCTTATCCTGAATCACTACGGTGCGCCTAAAATAAGCGTTTATATTCGGACTATTTCAGACCGGGCTCGGCTGCGCTGCGGAGTATCACAGTCCCTGCGAGACTCGTCATAGACAAACAGAGAGAAGTAGTTCCGGCTACAGTGTTCTTCCGCAAGACACGTGCAGTTCTATTGAAATTTAGGAATTAAGCCTTATAAAAATGGAAAGGTCAATAGCTGAATACTTTAAAACAAAGATTGGAGGTCAAGGATGCTGGTGGAAAGGACGAGCCAGCATACAGGCACAACTGATGATGAGCGCGCAGGTAGAAAGGCACCGAGTTACTTCAACAGCAACGGCTCAGACCAGAGTTCCTCAATACGCCGCGAGAGAAAAATGCCTGCGCTAATGTCAAAAAGTGTTGTCAAGACAATGTATATAAGCACGTCTCTGTCGCGAAAATTCAAACGCAGCATCGTTGCATAAATTGCATAATCACTGCTTCATTGGTCACGTGCAGTTCGTCTGTCAGCGACTCAAAATCTGACTAGGGAAAATAGACTCAAATGTGAATGAGCTGAAAATTTTGGGTTTATTTTGTCTGACCAACCACGACAAAGAAAGCAAGCGAACCGAATGGGAGAAAGTACAGCGTTTGCTTTTATATTATTAGTTACAGAAAGGCAAACTAAAGTTGAATATTTTCTCATTTACCTTCAACATTCAGCAAATACACACCTATATTAAAACAAATCTCTGAATATCTAATTCACAGTTAATTTCACAGACCTTGCAGATTTATTCGAATACAACAGTGAGATTTTCTGACGTGTATTCTGTGCGTGACCGTCGATCCGTGTGAAATGAATGCGGACTTCAGTTCAGCTTCGAAATATATATATTAGGTTTTATATATATAATTATTAAGGCTTTATATATATATATATATTCATTCATTTAATTTTCATACTTCTAATTTATTAAATATGAATTAAAATGAATATAAAGTCTACATGTACATCAGATTTACATCGGTCATCAGCCACTGTGATTTAATATATTATATATATATAAGCATGCATCGATTAATCCGATGTTGTAGCAAAAAAAAAGAAAAGAAAGTGCGACCAAATCATGATTAACTGAGAAAGTTGGTAGCACCAGTGCAACCAGTGGGAAAATGAGTCTGGATCCCTGCGCAGCACGTTTCAAATGGGACCTGTATTCCCAAAAAAAAAAAAAAAAAAATAAGGATACCCAAACTTTAAAATTTGGTTTAGGTAAAAATGTATTTTGGTGCATCACTATAAGCGTGTAGTTCACGCACAGCGTCAATGAAACGCGGCGTCCGTCTACGGTCACGTCTCATTCTCCGTCCTCTCTCGAGGCAGATAACTGACGGTTATCCTCCGTAAGAGCTCCGAATCTTAGCGTTGCCCCCAGTCACGGCCATCCAGCAACCATTAATAATTCACGAGCAGAAATCCACAGGGAAGGAGGGAGGGGTGGTCGTGCCGAAAGCGGCGAGGAACCGCACCGAGGGAGAGAGCAGAGGAAACAGAAAACCAGGACAGAACAACAGATGAAAAGAAAAAGCGGGAATTAAGAGGAAGAAAGGTGCGAGATGAGGAAGGAGAATCTAACAACATCACGGATCTGGGAGGCAAAGATGAGCGAGCGGGAGGGAGGGAGGCGCAGCACATGCAGCGTCTATAAATAGCTCTTCAAATCTCTCAAGAAAAAAATAAATAAAAAATAAAAGCACAGCATACTGCCTGTGCTGCTGCAAACCCAACACAAAACCACACACACACACACACCGTGAGACAACCTCGGCACACCGGATCCGGAGCGCACGCCATGCTCGGGTCCACAAACAATCGTGATACGACTCCTTATCAAAATTACAGCAGCCCTTCCAGCTAAATATGACCGAACACCCGCCATCTCATATGTGGGAGGACTGCGCCAAACCGCATTACAGTCCAGTGCAACTTTAGATCAACTCAGAAACCGATCATTAAAACCTGAAACCCATGAGACGTGTTCCTTCCATCATAACTGTGAGTGTGATGATCTACCAACAGCCTTCATCTGATGCATGACTCGAAACATTTGTGCTTAATACAGGCAGCAAAGATGTGCTTCAACAGGTACGATGCGTCTAACAACAAACGTGGATTGGGTTCTTTTGGATCTTTTCATCACTTGTATTTATAGCTGAGAGTTGGGCTGCATAATTAATCCGAAGCGTAACTGAGCTTGCGGAAATTTCCTACTTACCACTCCTGACGTTGTCGTCGCTGCGTACGAGCGCTTTAGCATCCCATCACGGGGGACGGCAGGTTCGCTCTCGCCCATTTCTTGGCAAAAAGCCAGAACGTACAGAAGATACTCAGTCGACACGCGACGGAATATTCCGATTAGAATGTGGCGAGTCATTTGTTGGCGACCATATCAACGTTACCTGCGCTGTCATACGTCACGGAGCAATCTAAAATAAAACTGTAACGCGTAAAATGCGTGGAATAACAGTGTTTCCCACAGGATTTGAGTCCGGGTGGGCATGCCGCACCTCCCGTAACCGCATTTTATTTTGTATTTTAGAACCGGTTTTTATGTTTCCTGCGACGGCGCGCTTGGAACAACATCACAAAGTGTGATAATGACAGTCTCAGCTGCTTTATTTAATGTTAAAAGCATCTAATGTGGGTTTGAATATCATCTTGCATGTCTTTTATAAGCAACGACGGACCATTCAAGCTCAGATCTTCTTCAAAGTAAATGAAAGGAAGCATTCTCGTTCTATTCTCTGACAAAGATTGAGTTTTCAGAAACTCCGTTTGTATTTTTGATCATGTTAAAATGGTGTAATAGTCATTAATTATGTGAACATTGACTCAAACCTCTTTTTAGTTGTTATAAACTCATTTCATTCACGTTAATGATTTACGAAGTAAAACGAAACGTGAACGAAAAGTTTACTTTACTTGATGCGAAAGCAGGGAAATTAACATAATTTTGCCCTAATTTCTTCACTTGCAAAACCCCTTGAGCTTTGACCACAGATTTTAGCAAAAAATTACAGTTTCTGTAAAAACAGGTTTACAAATCTAGTGAAATGCTGTAATCATCTTACGCAAATGTGGAAGAACCGCATTAACTGACGCACGTTAAACACACGGCACCGAACACGCCGGATCACGAGCCCGTCCGGTTCAAGTGTGCACCTCGCTTCGAAACACGCGCCGCAGAGTACATCGTTAAATCGCGCTCTTCTGCAATTAGATGAGAGCATTAAACCATCTCAATCTTCTGATTTCAGTTTGTTTGACAGATACTTTGCCAAAGCAATGGCGCAAAACAACCGTTTATGTTTTTATGAGAAGTTTTAAATTATTTTCATTTCATTATGGTAGATTAAACACTGTATATACATTATATTCATGAATATACTGTAAATGACCAAACATACAAATAAGGGAAAAAAAGAAAAGAATAGAAGACGCTTAAAGGGTTAATTCACCCAAAAATGAAATTCAGTCATGAATTCCTCTCCCTCGTGTCGTTCCACACCTTCGTTCATCTTCAGAACTTGTTTTTGATGAGATTTATGACTCAGACGGCATATAATCGACACTTTCAAGGTCCAGAAAGTAAAACAGTCACGTGATGCGGCGCTTCAAGAGACCGCAATACTTTCTGTGCGCAAAAATGACTTTACTCCACAATCTCGTATGTTGTTCACGTCCAGCTCTTCCAGGTTCTCCGTCAGAACGACTCATTATCGGCTCCTGCGTCAGCGATCACATGATCTGCTTGGGCCAATACCGAGCCGGCGTTCAGACACGGAAGCGAGAATAATAACCGAGGAAGAGATTGTGGAGTAAAGTCATTTTTGCGCACAGAAAGTATTGTGTCTCTTGAAGCGTTGCATCATGTGACTGTTTTACTTTCTGGACCTTGAAAGTGTTGATTATATGCCGTCTGAGTCATAAACCTCATCAAAAATATCTTTGTGGCGAGCAGGGCGGGCGAGAGCCGTGAGGGAACGGCGCGAGGCCGGCGACGCGAGAGATAATGAGCGCCACCTGCGCGCTACACCGGTCACGTGTCTCTCACGGAGGAGCTCCGGAAGACAGTGAAGGACGAGAGAGGACCAGGCCTGGACTTTATGTTGTGTTTTATTTTGTTTGTGTGACTTTTTGTTTACTTTCGATTCATTGTTTGTTTATTAAAGTTGTTGACCGTTGTTCGCCGGTTCCCACCTCCTTCTTCCCATATTTAAGAACGTTGTTACAATCTTCATTTGTGTTCTGAAGATGAACGAAGGTGTGGAACCACACGAGGGAGAGGATTTCATGACACAAACGTCATTTTTACATTTAACCCTCGTGTTCGGTTCCGGGTCAATTTGACCCGTTTAGATTTTCTAGTTGTTGGAAATACGGTTTTTTTTCTTGATATTTTGTGACTTTTTCTCATTTGTCATCATGCAAAGTTTCAACATGCTGGTGTTTTTTGACATATTCAAACACAATGACTGTTACGTTCGCCGGGTCATATTTTAACGCTCTAAAGCAACTGTACTGACCCAAAATAATAGCATTTCTTGGTTATATTTTGTTATACATATACATACATATATATTTTTTTACTACCTTATGAAGCTAAAAAATGAGGTTTTCCACACTTATTTCAATACAGAAACATGTTTTAACCAGCAGCACGTGTGTGAAGTTCTGATCCAGAAAGCTCTTGACTTTATGAAATGAGTTTACAAAACAGCCAACTTAGGAAAATTAAATATTTTCATTATACAGCTACTTTTAATTGTTCAGTTATGATGTTCTAAGAAAAAAAAAATGCATTTTGTATTTAAAAATGTACTGTCTATTTTAAAATTTTGTCAAAACAAAAAACGTTTTCATTAAATCATTTCTTCAGATATGTATATTTTGGAATATTTGATATTAAAAGTTTACAGTTTGTACTTGAATCTTTGTTGTTTTTCATAGTGTGTTTTTTGAGGAATTGTATTGAATCCAATTAGGGTCAATTTGACGCGAGTGGACACAGAAATCCAACAGCGCATAAGGCTTAAATAAAACCTCTGACGCAAAAGGAGCACGAAATTAAATGCTTTCTCACGATTAATAAATCGCAACATAGCTGTAACCATGACATCACTTTTTAATACGCACCATAAGAATTCTATTAATCCAATCATAAATACAAAAGATCGTTTCTTATGCAATTAGACGAAATGATCAAATTAGCTTAAATATTTAATAATAAAAACGACGGCTCAAATTCTGCAGTTGACACGAACAATCTCAAACACGTCGACCGGCACTTCAAACCACAACAAAAGACGTTTCATTCTTTCTCTACACGCCATTGCTTTAGTATTTCGACACACTCGCATAGTCAGCATCTCACAAACCCGCTCAAATCAGTGATTATAGCAAGCCATTGTAGATCAAACCCGGAATTCATCACTGAAAACGCTGATAATTAAGAGTTCCTGCACTCGTGAATAATTTAGCAAAGATTGATTTTCCCATTCCTGCACTCGTTTACTAAGACAACCACCCCAATCTACTGTATTAGCGACAACAGGAACTTCTTGACCGCAACACTCTCGGGACAATCTGGATGTTCGTATTATCACAGACTAAATGACACGGACCGCATCGCATCGCTGGATATATCAGATGTTCTCCTGAAGAAATAGACAAAATCTCTCGGCAAGGATGCGAATCAAGAGGGACTTTTCAGAGAGCTGGATCGAAGCCAACAGCACCTTTAAACACGACACCTGACTGACAGCCGATGAATCAGACATGTCTGAAACTTGAGAAACTTCCATGACTTTTCAGCTTTTTAAATCAGTGTAAACATCATGAAGTGTGTCAAAAAGCAGCATGATCTGACACGATGATTGCAGAAAATTAAAAATGTACTTTTGTACTTCAGACCAATCAAGGAGAAACTCCTGTGACGGATCAAAACATCAAACACATTTTCAACCTGCTCCAAACGCTTCTTTCTTCCGTCCAAAGCCAAACACAAATTCTAAACACGGATCTGATGCAAAAGAACACTTGTTGGACCTTCACGTCCTGCTGAAAATATGAAGCCCAAGTGCGCACTAAGACACTGAAGATCGCACACTTGCGGACGGTGTTTGATTCTTAAATCCTGAGGATCAATCCATGTTCTGTTGATGCGTGAACTTCACTAAACATTCCTTACAGAATCACTTCTGATTCAAAAACACGTTCTGATACGAAATCATTCCAGGATTGTTCTCCATATAGTGGACTTCAATGGGGTTCAACGGGTCCAAATGTCAGTTTCAGTGCAGCTTCAAAGGATCTACATGATCCAGACGAGGAATACGAGTCTGATCTACAGAAACCGTCGCACATTTTATACAAAAATATACTTTTTAACCACAAATGCTCCACACATCACGTCATCATGCTGGAAAGGTCACGTGATGGAGGAAGTACCGCAGCAGGGCGAAAAACAATCCAATTTTCTCCAAAATCGTACCTTTTTTTGTAAAGGACGTTTGGCTTGATCTTCACATGTTCACTTTGTAAACACTGGATCGGATCTTCCTCCTACGTCACGTGATCTTTCCAACATGATGACGTGATGTGTGGCGCATCACAGAGCATTTGTGGTTAAAAAGTATATTTTTGTATAAAATGTGCGACAGTTTCTCTAGATCAGACTCTTATTCCTCGTCTGGGATCATGTAGATCCTTTGAAGCTGCACTGAAACTGACATTTGGACCCGTTGAACCCCATTGAGGTCCACTATATGGAGAACAATCCTGGAATGATTTTCATAGTTTCTTTGCAACATGTCACACAAAAGGGGCGTTTAGGTCCAAAAAACGACGACAAATACAAGTACGATTACGTTCGGTTGATTGAAAGCGCGCACGGGCTCTTCAAAGTTGATAGATTCTGATTGGCTGTCACTGTTTTTATCGTTCTTCAGCTGGGGGGAAAACTCCAACAATATCATTATTATTTTTTTTTTTTAACTATATCTTTATCGGCCTTTGTGCGAACAGGCCTTCAGAACGACACTTAAACTTTATATCAGTCAGTCAGAACGCTTTCTGAGGAGCTGTGCTGATCTTTGGTCCCCGTTCACTGACAGTCTGAGGTTTTTTAATAATAACCGCGCTTTTCGAAACGCCACCGATCAAGTAATCAATACCGTAATCAGATCGCGTCACGTCTCGGTTTGAGTGAAGAATCAACCATTATCCACTAATGTGATCTTAAGTAGCGAAACACAACGACACACACACACACACACACACACACACACACACACACACACACACACACTGATACCTGTTCCATTTAAAGCGTTCAAGTGTTCACTTACCCATTTATGCCTCGCGTTCATTCAATATGAAGAACCACCGCTGTAACTCGGTGTTTTGATGAGTTTCTGCTGTGCTTTCGATGATTTAGAGTGCGTATTTATTACACACTGTCGGTTAATTAATTAGCCTGTGGCGGCTAAGCGAGCGCGAGCTAAGTCAAAATGACAATCGGCCGCCTCACGAACTCGTGAGGGCATTACTATCGCTCAGGATGGGCTAAGTGAGCATGTTTAAACCGATAACCCACCTCACGCACACAACGACCCCCCCAGAAAACGAATAACGACAGCCCGCTGCCGCTTAATGCCGTTAAATCGCCACCAAGCACGAGCTCGCGGCGACTCCGACTGTCAACAGCGCGCAGTGATCAAACCAGAGCTCGAGTGGGCGGGGCCGTGACGTCACGAGCAGAGCTCACCAAAAAAAGACATCAACAAAAACACAGTGTGAGACACGAGCGCCATGTGAAAGCATCACGAGAGCGGATCTACACTCTCTTCCGTCCTTCAACCAGGAGTGGAAGGGAAATAAAGCCACGGCACAGCAGTGAAACAACAACACTCGCTCTTTCTGTGCTTTACGTCACTGTTCCATGTGTTTGTGCCTAAAGGAAACATGGGGTGGCGCTGTGGTTTCAAGTTCGCCTGCGAACGAGGGGTGGTTTTCCATCACTCATTCATCAGTCAATGTCCCTTCAAAATCCTACAGAACTGGGTCAGAATTGTCCTTGTATGTGTACAAATGGTAGTAAACTGTATTTTCAGAAAGTTTTGGAACATTTTTCCTTTCATTTTTCAGCAGACGCTTTTATCCAAAGCGACTTACAAGGGGAGCAATCAGAGGTCAGGTGTCTCGCTCAAGGGCACTTTAGTCATGGTGTTGAAGGTGGAGAGAGTCTGTTCATTCACAATCCCCACCGGCATGGGAATCAAACCTGCAACCTTCAGGTTACAAGCCCGACTCCCTCACCACTAGGCCACGACTACCCCTCTCCTCTCCCCAAAGTTGTCTCTACCGAAACATAATAATAAATAATTAAATATGAAAGGTTACATCGATCGATTGAGATTTTGTGTACATCTCTTTTTTTAAAAAAAAAAAAAAAAAAAAAAAAAAAAAGCCAATAACAATTAAAGTTTTAACAATATTGCATGTGTAATTTATGAGATTTATTGTTATTTTGAATCCGGCATGAAGTTTATCGAACTGATTTCAAGGCGAAGGATTCGTTCGTTTGAATAGACATTGATCCAAACACTACTTGATAATTCAATAGACTTTATTTTTGACAAAACATCATGTTTCGGTCGTGACAGAAATGACCAAATCACATGACAGGATTTTAACTCACGCACTAAAACACATAAAAGACATGCTAAAATCCTAATGATTTGCATAACTGTGCATAATTGTAAAAACCGCTATATAAATAAAGATGACTTGACTTGATTTGACAGTCGTACACACACAAAAACGACATTATATCGAATAACCCCTAAAAAAAGTTTGCTTAATTGCAGAAAAAGGTGTATGGTAGTGACGTTATTTAAAGTTGCACACAGATTTTTAGACTTTTGAAGACATTTAACTCAAAATGATGGTCTTTCGACTGTGAAAGAGAGGCGATGAGACGGAGGAACGGGAATATTTCCTGATCAAACATGGAGAAGTGTGTTCAAATCAGTCTCAGACAATGAACTAAAACACACGGTAGTGATGTGAACATGTGCAACACTTGTTTTACGTAAAGATTTGAAAATAAAACATAAAATATTTTTTTAAAACTTGACTGTTTTTTTTTTTTTTTAAAACAGCAAAGGAAAAAAGCGCAAAAAATAATTCAATATCATTTTCACAAGTTTCTTAGGCCTTCGGGAAAGCCACCTCCGAATTGAAAGCATGATTTTATATATATTAAGTTTACTGATATTTGAAATAAGATTGTGGGATTCAATAAATAATAGAAGGATCTTCGTAAACATCTAAAATTTGAATACTTAAATGTGTTTTTTGGTTGTGGCACAGCAGTTTGCACCAGTTCTGTAAAACAACCCATACATTACAGATGATGCAAAATTATCTAAAAATTACCACCTTGTTTTATTCTATACTCTTATATTTTCACGAAACAGATTCTATTTTACCTTCCTCTATTTCATAATAAAACTGTGATGCTGGCATGTGCAAAATAACACGACATTGTGATTATATTTTCACCGCGCAGCTTAAATTTTCGAATTAGAATCTTGTGCGTTTGTGAGTAATAAAATACGATAAAGCAAGCAATAAAATAAACTTTGTTCACTGGGAATAAATAAACATTTCATCACCAAAGTAGAGCCTCAGTTGGATGTCGGATTGGCGTCTCCTTTCTAATTCTACATTTAAAACCAGCACAAATATAGGAAAAGATTGGACCTTTCGGCATGGCAGATACATTGAATTGGCAGGATTTCAAAGCACGTGTTATCGGTCACTATCTTTTCCTGAGGTCAGGACAGGAACATTCCAAATAAAGCACATAATGAACTCACGGATCACTTTCACCTTTATCCTATATTTAGTGTGTCCACAGCAGATCCGACAGTAATGTATTGATGGGTAGATGAGCCCATTAGGTCATTTTGTTGGGTTATTTTCACAATCTTGGGTAGTTTTTGAGCAACCCAGCGGTCAGTAGAAACAAACGCAGCCCTCCTCGATCCGGAAAAAACTGGAACGCTTGGATGTCTCTTTACCTGAGAACATTTCGAGGGGAATGAAACCTTGTGATGGCTAAAAAAATATTTCAGTCTAAACATAACTTTTATGTCATTTAATTAGGTAGCAATTTTCCATCCATTTGGATGACATAATTTTAACATAAACAAACTTAATGTGATTCATATTTGTCAGTCATATGTAAATGAAATAGGTAAGATTTATGTAATAGTGAGAGATTAAATGTCTTTTATCTTCAGTTGATTTCATCGAAGGCTGTTTCTCTGTCCTTCAGTGATTCTGCTTGTTAACAGCAGGCGTTCATCATTAATGCTCAATCATCACTTCATGATCTCATTAACTCTGACTCTGCTTCAACGCTACTTTAACCTGTGCATTTTTCTGTGAACTATTACATAAATCTGATCTATTTCATCTACATATGACTGAGAAATATGAATCACATTAAGTGTATAAGTTTGTTTATGTCAAAACTATGTCATCCAAATGGATGGAAAATTGCTATGTCATTAAATCACATAAAACTTATGTTTAGACAGGAATATTTTTTTGAGTGCAACTAATTAAAAAGTTAACTTTTCTTTTAAAGAAATGTAAGATTTTATTCTACACTCTTCTTTAGATTATCATTATGTTCTTCACACTAAGAGAAAAGTGGTTCTTTTAAGATCTGATCACTGAGACGTTCTTTTGGAACCAGAAATGTTTCTTCTTTTTTTATATGAAAATAACCTTTTAATGCACAATTCTAATCAACGTGAGCTACAATTTGGCTCACATTATTAAAAACGTTTTCATCTCAGCTGCGAGAGGACCGAGTGTTTCTTTGAGCGGTCAGTAATCTGGGGTGAAATCTGACCTCAGTGTATCTTTTTAGCTGTGATGCTTTTCTAGGCAGTTTTTGCCTTTACTGTAAAAACAATTGTTGGTTTAACTGTAAAAAAGTAAGTTACCTTAAAATTAAACGTTTTTGCGTTTAATCAGCAGAAACTCAAAATATCATGTTTTATGAATTATTGACAAAATCACAAAAGTAATTTTCTACAGTGTTGTAATTCTCTGATGAAAAGCCGTTAATTGTATAACGCGCGAAACCACATTTTTCAGGATCCATTTGATTGTGATCAGAGGATTCAGCGTGAATAACTTAAACATGCGAGTCTGAAATGATCAAATTCCACAAATATAATTCAGAGACAAAATAATGGAAGACTTGCCAAATGCTCTGAAAAATAGCTAAAGGTTATCAGGAAACATTTGGTACAGCAAACATTACATGAAGTCATTCCTGCACCGTCGCACAAACCAATTTTTACCAAAATTTCCAATGGAATTTGAGGTGAGAGAAATGATGGTAAACTAGACAAAGATGTGCACATCACGCTTGCAATCAAATACTCATAAACATCACCACAGCTCTTCTAAAATAACGACAGCGATCATTATCCATTAAAGCGTTGTTCTGCTCTGTGACCACTAGACGGCGCCTGCGCACTGCGAGCTCAAGCGTTACAGCATCTAAATAACCCTGCGAGGACAAGACTTTATTCACATTCTTTTTCTATTCGTAGCCTACAATCACACAGCCTACAATTTTTTTGATGAAGTCGTTAAACAAGAGCGCAAAACTCTCGTCTTATAAACCGTGTGACATCTGAACACAACCGAATCAAATGCACAATTATTAGTTAAAATCGTCCTTGAATGTCTTGAATCGTTCACAGTGTCTCTCAGCTCTGTCTGTAGGATCAATTCTGAAACACTTTTACCCGTTTTGTTCTGACGAATCATTGGACCCCGTTGACTTCCACTGTACGGGAAACAACAGATTTTTTTTCCCAATGGTTTATGTGCTACGGAATAAAGAACGTTACACAGATTTGCAACGACACCATGATGACATAATGATCATTTAGGGGTGAATCTGAGGTGCAGTGACGTCATAAAAGAACTTTTAAGGATATTTGAATCGTCCGAAGAACATTGGTCCACTTTTTGTGCAACGGAAACGTTATTAATTATGAAAACAGAAGAACCCCGCATAGTTTGGGACCTTGGAGATGAAGTTGGTGGAGAGTGTGATGACTGCATGCATCTGGGCCATATGATGCGTCATATTTACCCGTCACGTGTCGCCTTCTGACCAGTTTGCTTTGGATGGTTTAGGGTTACAGTGTTGGGGTCATTGGGACAGAGGTGAGGGTTCGGACTTCGCTCCACAGCCGCTCGAGCAGCCCGGGCTCGACGTGGCACTGTAAGTGTCGTGTGTTTATTTGTTCGCGCTGATGATTAACTCCAGAAGGGCTATAAATGCGCCGGCGAGGAGCGTGTGCGCGTGCAGAGTGTCGCTCACCTTCACCTTCCTCCCTCCCCCTCGAGCGCGTGTGCATGTGTGACAGAGAGAGGCTTCATTGGTGCGTCCCTTAAACGTGTCACAACTTTTGATGGATTACCCCACTTCTGAGTGCTCACATCTCTCCGCTCACTCACTAGTGCGAGTCTCTCCAAAGCTGCCCCGAACAGAGTCAAAGCGACAGTCGACATGCTCTCAGAGTCGTTCTCGTGGCTGCACCTGTGCAGTGTCGCGTCCACGGTGCTGTCCACGCTGGTGGTGCTGAGCGCGCTCACGCTGAAGGGAACGAGCGCGGCCACCACCGGGTGCCCGACGTGCGGAATGCCGGCGATGGAGAAGGGCGCGGAGGAACGGTACCTGGTCGAGATGGCCAAACAGCAGATTCTGAACAAGCTTCACCTGCGGGAGAGGCCGAACATCACGCAGACGGTGCCGCGCGCCGCGCTCATGACGGCGCTGCGGAAGCTGCACGCGGGCCGCCTGAGACAGGACGGAACCCTGGAACTGGACAACAACTTACCAAACGCGCGCACGAGCAACCAGGCGTACGAGATCGTGAGCTTCGCTGATGTCGGTGAGTACATCTGAAACAAACACCCTGGAGATGTTCTGTCAAAGTTATGAACAAACTTGATTCCAGAACGTCAGTTCAAAATTATCCGGTCTCAGAACGCCAGTCCAGGAAACATTACATCGTTCATGTTTTTTTGGGTTTTTTTTAAATGTTACTACTTGTTGTTGCTCAGAACATTCAAAATGAATCAAGAAAAAACGGGTTTAAAACATCTTTGGAACGTTCAGGAAACATTTAGTTACAATATTACAATTACAATATTTTCGTTCGCAGGGTTACCGAATCATCATTCTCAAAAAAAAAAAACCCTGTCATCTTATACATATTTACAAACTTATGCTTTAGAATGTTGTTTCTTATAGGGATTTTATATTTATAATTAAAAACACATGTTAATGAATTTTAACTTAACATAAAATATGAAATAAATAAAACTGAATTAAAAATTAATTAAAAAAAAAACTATATAAATCTAATAAAGTGTGAATAAAACATTCATTTGTTAACATACTGGGTTAAAAACAAACCAAGCTGGGTTGAAAATGTAATAACCAAGCGGTTGGGTTAAATGTTTGCCCAACCTGCTGGGTAGTTTTATTTAACTCAACTACTGTTTAAAAATTACTCTATTGTTTGGTTAAAATGAACCCATTCTCTGGGTTAAAACAACCCATTCGCTGGGTTAAAACAACCCATTCGCTGGGTTAAAAACAACCCATTCGCTGGGTTAAAACAACCCATTCGCTGGGTTAAAACATCCCATTCGCTGGGTCAAAACATCCCATTCGCTGGGTTAAAACATCGCATTCGCTGGTTTAAACATCGCATTCGCTGGGTTAAAACAACCCATTCGCTGGGTTAAAACGCTTGTCGCTTTGAATAAAAGCGTCTGCTAAATGACTAAATGTAAATGTAAATGTAAAACAACCCATTCGCTGGGTTAAAACAACCCATTCGCTGGGTTAAAACATCGCATTCGCTGGGTTAAAACATCGCATTCCCTGGGTTAAAACAACCCATTCGCTGGGTTAAAACATCCCATTCGCTGGGTTAAAACAACCCATTCGCTGGGTTAAAACATCGCATTCGCTGGGTTAAAACAACCCAATCGCTGGGTTAAAACAACCCAATCGCTGGGTTAAAACAACCCATTCGCTGGGTTAAAACATCCCATTCGCTGGGTTAAAACAACCCATTCGCTGGGTTAAAACATCCCATTCGCTGGGTTAAAACATTGCATTCGCTGGGTTAAAACAACCCATTCGCTGGGTTAAAACATCCCATTCGCTGGGTTAAAACAACCCATTCGCTGGGTTAAAACATCGCATTCGCTGGGTTAAAACAACCCAATCGCTGGGTTAAAACAACCCATTCGCTGGGTTAAAACATCCCATTCGCTGGGTTAAAACAACCCATTCGCTGGGTTAAAACATCCCATTCGCTGGGTTAAAACAACCCATTCGCTGGGTTAAAACATCCCATTCGCTGGGTTAAAACAACCCATTCGCTGGGTTAAAACATCGCATTCGCTGGGTTAAAACAACCCAATCGCTGGGTTAAAACAACCCATTCGCTGGGTTAAAACATCCCATTCGCTGGGTTAAAACAACCCATTCGCTGGGTTAAAACATCCCATTCGCAGGGTTAAAACATCGCATTCGCTGGGTTAAAACAACCCAATCGCTGGGTTAAAACATCCCATTCGCTGGGTTAAAACATCGCATTCGCTGGGTTAAAACAACCCAATCGCTGGGTTAAAACATCCCATTCGCTGGGTTAAAACATCGCATTCGCTGGGTTAAAACAACCCATTCGCTGGGTTAAAACATCCCATTCACAGGTTTTAAACCCAGCTTTTTTTTTTTTTTTTACAGCGTATAATACAGTGTGACTCCACTGGTTTGCAGCTCAAGTAGTTGAACAGTTTGCTGCACGTTGTTGTTGTTCTAGTCATGCACCTGTAGAGCTGATGAATGCACACACTCATCCTGTCTGTTTTCTCTCCAGATGACGAGGTTTCCGGCGGTTTCGACACCAGTCTGTCATTCCAGTTCCTGCAGGAGAAAGGTCACAGCGTGCAGGTGCTGCAGTCGTCGCTGTGGCTGTACGTCCGGCCGGCGGACGCCCCTCATCCCGGCGGGCGGGTGAACGCTGAAATCTACCTGTCGGCCGCCGCCAATCGCACGCTGCTGCTCCAGAGGAGCGTGGAGGTGTCGCGGGGCGGCTGGCACACCTTCCCCGTCACCGCCACCCTGCAGGCTTTCCTGGACGGAGGCCAGCGGCGCCTCCGCCTCGAGGTGCACTGCGAAGACGGAGGACGCAACCTGTGCAGCCGCGACGCCTCCGGCGAGCACCAGCCCTTCCTGGTGGCGCAGGTGCGTTTGCGCGAAGACGCCTCCACGCACGCCCTGAGCAAGCGCTCGCTGCGGTGCGGCGACGACGTGAGCGTGTGCTGCAAGAAAGACTTGTACATCAAGTTCCGCGACATCCAGTGGCAGGACTGGATCATCGCGCCGGAGGGCTACCACATGAACTACTGCATGGGACAGTGTCCGCAGCACCTGTCCGGGTCGCCCGGCATCGCCTCCTCGTTTCACGCCACCGTCTTCAGCCAGCTGAAGGCCAACGGCATCCACACGGCCGTGTCGTCCTGCTGCGTGCCCATCCAGAGACGCCCGCTCTCCATGGTCTACTTCAACTCTCAGCACACCATCGTGAAGACCGACGTCCCGGACATGATCGTCGAGTCCTGCGGGTGCACATAAAGAACAATCACAGGGCTACAAACTTTCACGTACACTTATTTATCTGCTTTATCATGAGAGGTGAAACACTTTCTAATCAAGGCTTTCTGTCTAAGCAAAGCATATGCATTAAGGGTTTTTATGAGCACAATCCCCTGGCGCTGCGCATCTATAGAACGAGTTCATTTTGCGTGCACTCTGTTTGTAGAAATGAACTTTTGCATGCATATGATACACACTTTTGTGCGCATTTCACGTGCACTTTTTTGCATGCCTACGAAATCGACACACCCAAGAGCTCGCCACATGAAAACATGAACTCGTGCCGTAGATACGCAGCGATGGGGAAGGTTTTTAGAGATGTTCAAACTCTCAGGGAAATCAAAGCACACTGTCCTGACTCGGCACAGTTGCCCAACATGACTGGTAAACATTTAGATATTGCCACACGTCCCAGAAAACGTCAGATGAACGTGGCACATCACACCGCAAAGAAATGATTCGTACCTTGTTTTCCGGTCCAGCTCTAAACCAGGATCCATTGACTTGAGCAGCAAAATGACTGAAGGCGAAATGAAGTGAGTTTATGCTTCAAACAAAATCTGATGGGGTCAGAAAAATAATCTTGTTTTCTCTTTGATTTAAGTTTATTTTTCTGACTGCTCTTGTTTTGAGCACAACCTCACTTAACATCTCAAGTAAACGTCTCTTGATTTTAGAATCTCATGCATGCAATGCAAATGTATGCAATGCAGTTTCTCTCATTATAACTCACTTTCGACTGTTTACGCTCAGCATCAGCAAATGCAACCAAACACGTGTAGTACTGGCTTTCTTTTCAAGCTGCTTTTTCAGTTCAAACAGATACTTTTATTTGTAATATTCATAATAATAATAATAATAATAATAATAATAATATTTTATTTATATAGCGCCTTTGCAAAAGCTGTACAATTAATGTACGATAATCTACAAACAGTACAATACTCTACGTTGTACGTGTTACAAGTGTATTTTTGCCATGTTTCGTGTGTATTTTGTCTCGTGTCTTATGTTGTTTCGTTCGAAGCACTTCCTAGGGATGCATTTTAGTGTGGGAATCATCGGACGGCATTCTGCAACTGCACTTTATACGTTATTTTGCGTAGTTAGTACAAATCCGAATCAAATACATGTGCTTTGTTTATTTTTACTGTAACTTGCGGCACAACATTAAAGCTCTTAGACGGGGCGGCAACTCACAGAGATTAATTCATTTCTATAATTTTTTTAATAAAGGAATATTTTCTTATGAGTGGGAGAGCTTGGAAATCTGTACGTTTGCTGAATGTGTGATTTTGAAAATAAAAATTTTACCTACTACTTTCTTGCCTGCTTTACTGACACACCAAATACAGATTTGAATAAGGACAAAGGTCACATCAAAAATCGATAGAAACTAAACAAACCCAGATGTTTGACTTCTGGATCACTTTCATGAGCAAATCCAGACCGATATTTCAATATTTCACCACTTCTATACCATACAGTCTCTTATCGCTGGATCATCGCTCTTGGAAAAGCACTGTAATTCTCTGAAGGTAATCAATAATGTCTAAAAGGCAAAGAGCGTGTTTGCCTGGGCAAATAATTGAAGTGGTTTTTATAGATGCCTATATTTGACGGGTAAACATCAGTGACATTTTTCTGGCATGACTTCAACAGGTTGTCCATCATAAAAAATTCATTTGTTTGCTTTAGCCGCAAACGTGACATAAAACATAAATATAAACATAAAGTCGCCGAACACAAACTATTGCTGTTGCCTGTCGAGGAACAAGGGCGTCCGAGTGTCTGGAAATAAAAGGATTTTGAAACAAAAAAAATCACTCGTTTTTCTGTACAGAAGCTCAAATGATGCTGGAGACCGTCAGGTTTTGTTCCAGCGATGCTGTCATTAAAGGCACCAAATATGTTGTGAAATTGTGAAACTTCTCACTTCTCAAAAAAGCGCAGAATGCAAAAGAGAAGCGTTCCAGAAGCTCAGACTTTTGGACCTAACTGTACGTGAGACATAACTTGACGCGGCCGGTTAAAGAGAACGATAAACTCTCTGGCAGTTCTCATCAGGTTGTGTACAGAACGGTTGCATTTTGTCCCTGACTGATGCACCTGCATGCGTGATCTGATATGTAACCGTGACTCGGATCGCCCGTTTGTACTGATTTCAGCAGGTCAAAAGAGTCTGCCATGTTGAAAAGGGTGTCGTTCGTTACACTTTGTAAACACACCAACAAAATGCGAGTAAAAACGGCACAACGGTGCCGAGGTAAATCTGAGAGCAGAGCAATGCCTTCGTATCAGTACGTTACAATTCAGTTTTTATTATTATTTGCTAGTACTGTATGTTGCCTTTAATAAAGCTTGCAGTTCTATTTCCACATCAACATGTTAGTCAGCGTGAAACTGAAGTCTTTTCTTCTCTATATCGAGTGAAATCCAGAATCCACCCCTTCAAACGCTTCTCAAACAAGAACAAATGTGGTTTGCTATTGGTGGATCTCGTGTGAGTGACAGGTTGCCCCGCCCTCGTCATCAGAGAAGAGATGCTGATTCAAGATGATGAATTTAAAACAATAATGATGTGCACCAAGAAATCTTTTTTTAAAGAACACCGCAACATCCCATAAAAAAAGAAGAAATGTCAGTTTTGGTTTCATGGTGACTGTGACGAGAGCCGTGAGGGAACGGCGCGAGGCCGGTGAGGCGAGAGATAATGAGCGCCACCTGCGCGCCACACCGGTCTCGTGTCTCTCACGGAGGAGCTCCGGAAGCATAAAAGAGGAGCGACGACAGTGAAGGACGAGAGAGGACCAGGCCTGGACTTTATGTTGTGTTTTTATTATGTTTTACTTTCGTTTTATTGTTTGTTTATTTTATTATTAAAGTATGTTGAATGTTCGCCGGTTCCCGCCTCCTTCTTCCCACATTTACGAACTGTGTTACAGTGACTTTAAAGTTTTATTGTTTTATAATGTTTCCTACGGTGCACTTATGTTAGTATGCTTTTTACATCAAAAATTGTCATCATTTAGAAATAAAAGGCATTTTTCCTACCCAAATTTAGTCTCTGATATGAACGCTCCGTTTCAAGGGGCGTGTCTGCTGTGAGACTTCAGTGTAAACGCCCACTGCTGTGATTGGCTGACATCTTTGCATATGAAATAGCTGAGCATTACTCTCTGAAAAGCACGTTTTTACTATTACAGCTCTCAAGGTTAACTAATCGTGGCATTTCCCCGGACGAAGACAACGCCACCTAACCTGGTTCTCTCATGAGGACACATTTTACGCGTCACGCTGTGTGCAGATTATCAGTGTGTAGTCTGTGTGTGTGTTTGTGCGTTTAAGGACGCAGGATTACAGGATTACGGTAATTCAGTAATGAAGATCGTGGCATGAAAGGTTGCAGTGATGATCGTTGTAGTCGATCACACACATGTTGTTGAACACATGAAAGCAGTGATCTCGTCAATTTCTGCACACTAACGAATGCTTTCATCATAACTAACAGTGCAAACACGATGTAACTAAGAGGTTCGTTGAATAAAACGGGAGCTTTGGCACAAATCTAGAACTGATAAACTCACACTGTTTGACTGACAGCTCCAGAGATTGTAAAGGGAGCGTTCTTAATCATCGTTTAAATAACCTACTAAGAGAAACAACGTGAAGTTTGATTTACTAACACATAGACAAAGAACATCTGACTGCGCATGAACCATATCAGATCAGGGATTAGAATTACCAGTTACTCACTTGTTGTTTCATTACTGTCGAGTATCGCGAAAGTCTGTTTGTAAAGCCTGCGCCGAAATGCGGTTGATTTACCAAAGAATCCACAGTGAAATGTACCGAATTCAAAGAAATAAAGCTGAACTGAGACACTCATATTGTTGAAAATAAATAATCATATTTGTTATATAATCAGGTATGTTATTTTAGTCCTCTATCGCTCTTCTCTCCTCCTCATCTCACTAACACGCCAGTGGGCGGGGCTAATGTTTTAATCATGAAGGAGGCGGAGTCGTTCGCTGGACTTGGTGTCAATAAAAGCTTTTATTGGACTAACAAGGACGTTTTCAGTCAGAATATTCTTATGAACTCTAATATATCAAAAGCTCAAGGACAAGTTGATTCACGATCCCTTTAAGCTCAGATTTATACAGAGTTTCACTTCACTTTGTTGTATGCGTTTAAAAAAACACATATTCGACATAGGAAACTTTGCATTAATCACTACGACCAATACATCATCTTAATCAATGTGTGTGTGTGTGTGTGTGTGTGTGTGTGTGTGCAGGATGCCGGAAGCAGCTGCTTTGTTCGTTTAAATGAAAGACGTTTATGTTCCGGTGAAACCTAGTGACTTACTGATACACTGACATACTAACCCACAGACCCACTGAATTACTGTAATCCTGCATCCATAAACACACACACACACACACACACACACACACACAGACTACGCACTGATAATCTGCACACAGCGTGATGTGTAAGATGTGTCCTCAGGAATGTCATGACACTCTCTGAGACTCTTACGGGACGTCCAGAACCAGGTTAGGTGACATTGTCTTCACCCGGTGAAGTGCTTAGGGTTTAAACGTTCGATTAACCGATTCGTCATCCTGACAAAACAGGAAACACAAGATAACTAAAGCACAGTCTGTGCCTGAAATGCCTTTAGCGGCATCAATAAACCAAACGCAGGAATCAAAGATGACGGTAAAAGTGCGGCAAATACGATGAAGACAGAAAGAAATGTGAAAATCTGTCAGCATAGAATAAGAATATGTATTTGTTTCGCAAACTCATTTACAGTGACCCCAAAATTGATTTGGACAATGGAGTTGCGCATATAAATGTCTCATTATATCAGATAATAAATATCACAACAAGTGTCATTCATTGTAAAGAAAGAGTCACACATTCCAAATAAAAACATTTGACAGGCAGAAGTTTGTTGGGTTTTAAATGTCAAATCAATTGTGTCAGTTTGTGGTTATTGGATGATGTTGATACATTAACGGACGTCATAAATCCACTGAAAATCACCAAACCTCAAGCTGATGAAGAAAGGGAGAGTAAAATTAGAGAGTAAAATTCCAGATACAAACTTTTAGGACTTTTTGGGATCACTGTATATGGAAAATATCAAGAGGTCACATGCGAAATGTTTATGTGCATGTGTGCATTCCCACAATGCAGTGCGTCAGACACTTCAAATAACTTAAATCCAGGAGCTGATCCTATTACTGTAGACCCCATTACCTGAAATATCCACTCAGTTACATCACATTTAGAGCAGGAGCGCCTGCAACCTCTCATGAGTGACAGTGACCGGCGCTCACTTGATAACAAGGCTTGTGGTGTGAACTCAGATCAGTCAAATGTGCTTAAATTCAAATTAAATTGAATAAAATATCTAAAAATGTCTCACTGTGGAAAATCGTCAATTACAATCAGACAGTTTTCTTTTAAAACTTAAAAAGGACTGTATCAGGAGTTCATAATTGAATTCAAACTTAACTGATACTGGTTAAGATGTGCAACATTTACTGTGCATTTATGCATTTGGCAGATATCTTTATCCAAAGTGATTTACATTGTACATTGAAGATATACTGGGAATCGAACACATGACCTTAGAGTGCTTCATGGATAGATGCATAGATAGATGATGGATATGAGGATAAATGATGGATGGATATGTGAATGGATGGAGAGCACGAGGATGGATGGCTGGGTAGATACGTAGATGGATGGATGGATGGAAAGACAGAAACGTGGATGGATGGATAGATATGTGGATGGATGGATGGATGGATGGATGGGTGGATGTGTAGATGGGTGGATGGATGGCTTGCTAGGTAGATACGTAGATGGATGGATGGATGGATGGGTGGATGTGTAGATGGGTGGATGGATGATGGATGGATGGCTTGCTAGGTAGATACGTAGATGGATGGATGGATGGATGGATGGATGGATGGAAAGATAGAAACGTGGATGGATGGATGGATGGATGGATGACACATGGATGGATGGCTGGCTGGGTAGATACGTAGATGGATGGATGGATGGATGGGTGGATATTTAGATGGATGGATGGATGACACATGGATGGATGGATGGATGGCTTGCTAGATGGATGGATGGATGGATGGATGGAAAGAAAGAAACGTGGATGGATGGATAGAAATGTGGATAGATGGATGGATGGATGGATGGATGGGTGGGTGGATATGTAGATGGGTGGATGACACATGGATGGATGATGGAAAGATAGAAACGTGGATGGATGGATAGATATGTGGATAGATGGATGGATGGATGGATGGCTGGATAGATATGTGGATGGATGGATGGATGACACATGGATGGATGGGGGATGGATGGATGGATGGATGGATGACACATGGATGGATGGATGGATGACACATGGATGGATGGGGGGATGGATGGATGGCTGGCTGGGTAGATACGTAGATGGATGGATGGAAAGACAGAAACATGGATGGATGGATGATGGAAAGATAGAAACGTGGATGGATGGATAGATATGTGGATAGATGGATGGATGGATGGATGGATGGATGGCTTGCTAGGAAGATATGTAGATGGATGGATGGATGGATGGATGGATGGAAAGATAGAAACGTGGATGGATGGATAGATATGTGGATGGATGGATGGGGGGATGGATGGATGGATGGATGGATAGATGACACATGGATGGATGGGGGGATGGATGGATGGCTGGCTGGGTAGATACGTAGATGGATGGATGGAAAGACAGAAACATGGATGGATGGGGGGATATGTAGATGGATGGATATGTGGATGGATGGATGACACTTGAATGGATGGATGGATGAATGGATGGCTGGCTGGATGGATGGATGACACATGGATGGATGGATGGATGGATGGATGGATGGATGACACATGGATGGATGGCTGGGTAGATGGATGGATGGAAAGACAGAAACATGGATGGATAGGTGGATGGATGGATGACACATGAATGGATGGATGGATGGATGGATGGATGGGTAGATACGCACATGGATGGATGGAAAGATAGACATGTGGATGGATGGGGGATATGTAGATGGATGGATATGTGGATGGATGGATGACACATGAATGGATGGATGGATGGATGACACATGGATGATGGATGGCTGGCTGGGTAGATACGCACATGGATGGATGGAAAGATAGACATGTGGATGGATGGATAGATACGTGGATGGATGGATGGATGGATGGATGAATAGATACGTTGATGAATGGATGGAAAAATATATAGCTACGTGGATTGATAATGGATGGATGGATAGATAGATAGATACGTGGATGGATGGACAATGGATAGATATGTGGAAGGATGGATGGATGGATGGAGGGATGGAAAGACATATACATGGGTGGATGGATGAAAGATAGATAAGTGATGGATGGGTTGATGAAAGAGACATGTGGATGGATGGATGGATTTAAAGATGGATGAAAGATGGATGGATGAAAGACAGATATGTGGATGGATGGATGATGGATGGATGGATGAAAGACAGATATGTGGATGGATGGATGATGGACAGATGGATGAAAGACAGATATGTGGATGGATGGATGATGGATGGATGGATGGATGAAAGACAGATATGTGGATGGATGGATGATGGATGGATGGATGGATGAAAGACAGATATGTGGATGGATGGATGGATGGATGGATGAAAGACAGATATGTGGATGGATGGATGATGGATGGATGGATGGATGAAAGACAGATATGTGGATGGATGGATGGAAAGATGGATGAAAGATGGATGGATGACAATGTAAGTGGCTTTGGTTAAAACATCTGCCAAATGCAAAAATTTGAATACATTACGTTCATTTTTATCAGTGATTTGTATGACTGTCAAGCAATTTTTGATACTATAATGATCTTCATAATGATCTCCGTAACTCACTACAAATAATTAACATCAGTTCATGCAAAAGTAGGTCTGCTTTTTAAAAAAGTGGCCTCTGCTCTCTCATTTCACTAACTAATAGCTAACTAACCAAAATAAACTATCATCAATACTTCAAAAAACAACACAGGATGAATCCAGAGAAACATCTTCATTCCAGGTCATCACGCGCAGCACATTGATAAAAAACGACAAGAGTGCAGCATTCATCATGACTCATCTAGCTAATGAATGATGCAAACACAACCGGGAATTGCAGCGCTCGCACCGAACGGGTCAACCAGATTCACATTTACTAAAAAAGGACATTTCCACAAGTCCAAACACAAGTCACTGAGGTCAAATGCTGTTATGTGGACAGTGAATTGCAAATACTACCACATCAAAACCCTCATGAGTCAAACGGATGACAACAAACCACAATGAAACAACATCCCGCATGTGCAGAAGATATCGCCTGCGTATTGACTAATATTACCTAGAGAATGTAGCTCTGGAAACTGATCTGAAACACACTGAGATTTCATGAGAAAACATTAAAAGCTAAACTATAAATAGGGTTTGGACTACAGAGCCTGATATTTTCGTCATCATCATTACAACTATCGTTCTTGGTGTGAATGCTGCTTAAGATAATTCACCCAAAATGATCATTCAGTCATCATTTACTCATCTTTATATCGTTTCAAAACTGTATGACTTTCTATCTTTGGTGGAGCATAAAAGAAGTCATCTTGAAGAAACATTGATGAGCGTTTATATGGAAAACATCCTCTTTCGTGTTCCGCAGGAGAAAGAAAGTCCTGCAGGTTTGATGGCAGCGGCAGGCTGACTGACAGAAACAGGGATTGACGGATAGAATCTGCTGATGGAGAGAACGGACTGTCACCAGACGTCGTTCACAGACTTCAGACAAACATAGAATACACTTCAAACACGTACTTCATGGCTAACTGAACTTTCACCTGTCATCAGTCATCAGTGTTCAGTCATCAGAATCGGTGTTCAAATATGAACTTTATACTAAGTTATGAAGTTACGTCACTGTTCAACAATGTGTGCGGCGTATGCTCATCTTCAGATAAAAAAAATAAAATAAAAAATCCTGTCAGTTTCCACTAGGTGGCACTGTTTCAATAACAGGAACAAGCTCAAGTAACTACTTGATGTAATTCATTTTTCTACCACAAGAGGAACAAATTCACACTTCTCAGACACACATGCATATTCATATTTGTTGACATCTGCTGTCCACATAACCTCTGCTTCCTTTCTGTGGCAGCACAGCGATCTATTAACATTAATATCAACGCTCTCAGATTTACTCAGATTTTAAATATAAGTCATCCAAAACCCAAAGAACTTCATTTAGCAGTGAATTTTGACCCTTATTCTGCTATAGATGGTCTCTGGCAGGTTTAGATAGGTAACATGACACGGTGAAGGTGAGGTTCTGGTAAAAATAAAACCCAGCAAATTTGGACAACAGGTCAAAAAGAGAAGGTGAACCCGTTCAACATACACTTTTGCCACTCGAAAAGTTTTACATGGTCCAATTACGACTATAAAACTGCAAATAGAAGCACCGCGTTACGAAAGACGGGAAGGTATAGCTTGACTAAACATAGAGTGATAAACACACCTATCAGATTTGTTTTTGCATTCTGGGACTATTTCAAGCAAATTGTTTCTCAGACAAACCTCAATTCTTTGACGTATGACCAAGGCCTTGATTATCAGACTCCTGGCGTTCTCATGCAACTCTGGAGAGAAAAAAACAACAACAAAAGAAGGTGAATTTTGCATCAGAAAACTGGAAAGTTTTCAGGTAGTCATACCTAAAACAAACAACAGGTGGCGCCTGAGGATTTATCAGGGATTGTGAGTGAATGTATTCCTACATTTCAAGTCATATGAACAGACATTCATTCAGCAGACAGGTTTACTCGAAGCAGCTTACAGTACAAATATAATCGCCCTAGAGGAACGTGCGGGTAGATGTCTTGCTTGAAGGCTCATTCTTTGAAGGATTGAAACGAGCAAACTTCTTTTGCTTCAATGTTTAGCCACCAAATGTTTCCAAAAGAGAAAATTTGAGAACAATGAACTTTCATACCACAATTCAAAGCATCTATGGAAAGTCCTGATCTACGTAACTGTAAAAACTAACCTTTTATCTGATAACAGAGGCACTTTTTAACATGCATTGGTGTTGATACACTTTTTAGCAACTTTATAAGGTGTTTCGTGATGTGCCGTGGTGAGTTTCACTGGTTACAGATCTCCATTTGTATCAGGAAGTCTGCAGGAGTAAATCCTACAAGAGATTGCAAGAAGATTGTACCTTTGGTAACGACATCCAAGCATCATCTGAATGAAGAAAACCCAGAACAAAAATCAACAAGAGCAAAACTAGACTTGCTGCATGTTTTGGAGTTTGAAAGTATTTGACAGAATTTGGTCTTCCAACCGTAATTCTTGCTTTCTTTGTTTGCCAAACATCTTGGAGTCCAAAGAAGACAAGACAAAAGCCAGACAGTGTACATTTACCACTCGTTTTGCTCGTCTTCAAGTGGATCTGGTGGATTCTGGAGTCCTAGAATCGAAAAGAAGATTGGTTTGAGACAACTGGAAGCAACAAAGTCCTCTTCGGTCTTTAGCATTAATTGCTGAGTTATAAAATAAAGTGTTCCTGCAAATCGACACAGAAACTTGAGGATGGAAGTTTCTTGCATCAACTACCGAGAGAATTGAATCAGTCCCCGGTTAGGGTAATGATCTAGAGGGAATGTCAGATTGGGAACCTTGGACATTGTGTTCGCCCCAAAACAAAGGTCCCTGGCAACTGCAAGCACGTTATATAACAAACAATATTTTGGAGTCCTTACCTAATCTTTGTTCTAGGTGTAGTCTGGCAGGTGGTGTGGTTTCTTCCCATGAAAGATTTGGACAGGTAACAAGTCGTTTGAAACCTTGCAAGGACGGATCCTTCATCCCAACCCCAAGCTGCTCCAGGAGGACCCCCCCCTACGAGAGAATATGGTGATATTTGGCTGTGGGAACAAGCTCATTGACACTGGGAACAGAGTATTTCTACCCATGAAATGAGGAAGAGATAGAATGAAGGTCATTGTTGGCAATAAAGAGGATGGCTGGAGGTTTGTGCACCAGCGATCCTGGTGGACTTTATCAGTCTTTCAATTTAATGACGCATTCAAGCTTTGGAAGACCTATTCCAGACATTATTCTGGTAATAAAGTCGGGGCATCTAATATCTTGGACACTGGGAATGAAGTTTTTCTACAAATGCAATTCAACTGCAATAAAACGAGGAAGAGATAGACCGCGGGTCATTGTTAGCAACAAAGATAATGGTTGGATGTTAGTTCACCTGCCATCCTGGTGGGCTTTATCAGCACCTGTTTTACATCTTTAAGAAGTTTTTAAAGTCTTATTCTGCATATCCAGGTACTAAAGTTGGGGCATTTTAGATCTCAGACTTGAAATGTCTTGGCCACTTTTGCATTGACAACGGGCAAAATATTTCCATCTGGATACGTTACTTTGAATCTTGTTGCCCATTCTTCATGGGAACGTGCCCAAGCGATATCACTCAGCAAAATTATTTGAAAAGTTGCCTTGTGTATCATTACCTTCATGGCAACTTGCCGAGAAAAGTTTCCCATTGAGAAAGGGCAACAAATTTCTATCTGGATACTTTAGATCAGATGTGGGCACCTGGTTGCCCGTTGATGCCAACATTGGCCAGCTCAAAAAGTTGCCCCATGTAGACTCAATCTGAAGGACCTTCAACCCCTCTGTATCAGTTGATCCCACCACACACAGACTTGATCGAAGGAGGATTCTTCCAATGGAAGAAAGCTTCCCAATGTACAGATGCAGTCAGGTCAACAGTTTGACATCTTATCCAAAGGAAGATGTCCCTATCCTGGGCCAATCGGATCGACACATCTACTGTACCACTACTAATGTAGAGAAACCGCTCCGGTATTTTCTCTGTAATGCATCCAAAAGTCTAACCCTTATTCTGCCATTGATGTTCTCTGGCAGGTTAAGATACAACTCGATTTAACATTACCAATGGCAAGTGAGGTTATACTAAACATCAATTGATCCCTTGATTGAAGGTGGTCTTCATCCAGCAGAATAAAGTTTGCCAATGTACAGCATCTACCTGGACCAGTCAGGTCCACTATTTAACATCTCATTCAAAGGAAGATGTCCCTATTCTGGTCCACTTGGACTGATATAGTCCAGTGCCTCAGTTTTTCCTCTCGAAGGGTCTCCAATCCAGGTATTGTCCTGGCTCAACCCTGCTTAACCTCAAAGGGCAACTAGTAAAGAGCTGCAAAGTGATAGGCTGCCACCAGGTAACTCCCTCAGCAATATTTGCCAAAAGGGTTGGGGAAAAAAAGGTAGAAGGTAGCATTAGGAGGACTTTGAATGTGCCATTGCCTGACCCCATTCAAACTGAATGGGATTTTTGCATGTGAAGTCCCACCACTCGATCTCTGCCAAAAATCACCAATGTGTCTAACAAGTTTGAGATCCCAGAGGAGGCAAAGCATAACTACCCCAAACAGAGGAACTACATGACTGCCTTCCAGGCTTTTGTTTGAAGATCATTCAATTGCAAACATTTGTGTTCTTTTGCAACATAAGGAGCAAGTTCTAGCCTCCTACATCAGTGATGAAACATTTGTGTGGTTTGGATCTACTGTCTGGCTGAAGGCCCACTGAAACCTTCCTGTCCAGCCAAGCAGTGGTGGGAAATGTATGATAGTTGCTGCCAGAAAATTTATTTCAGCAAAACAGAAGCATGTTCATGTATGGTTTGACAGAAAACCATTCACTTACTTTACAGATTCAATTGGCTTGAGATGAAGCTCAATCCCAGTCTTCTGGATCGACTTTTCTTTGAATCTTTTAGTCAAAAATGGTGCATCTGATCACTAATTAATCAGAAACCAGTCCTTAAAAATTCATTCCAACACAGTGCTAATAGCGGCAATCCATGGGTTTGAATCCCAGGGGATGCATGCACTGGTAAAACGTAAAGATTGCACTATAATAGCATCTTCCCAAATGCCTAAATGAGTTACGCATCCATGTTTAATACTATGGGTTGGAGGTTTTGAAATATCTGTAACCCAATGTATGAGCACTGGTAATCGTGTGTTCACATTTAAAAGCGAAACTATTTCTCGGAAACAGAGCCCCTACTGGCAATGTGGTGAAAGTGCTTCATTAATTTAAAACAAATAAGTGATTTCTGAAATTAAGAATCTTAAATCTGCAGTATGATGACTTACTGTCAAAGTAAGTCAATGTTCAGGCTGTTTGAAGCGTAAGCATATATATATATATATATATATATATATAATTAAAAGTGAACAGAGAAGAAGAGAGTGTCGGGTGATTTTAGAAAGGACGAGCACTTTTCGTTTATCTAGAGTAAGCTAGCATCAGCACAGGTCAGGGAATTAATGTCAGCTGTCTTTTCATTCTCTCTAAACCCTCACTGGCCCAAAGCCCCAACCACTCACATAATTTCCTGCACAGACCTAATTCTTGCGGATGGAAACTACCAGGCCGTCTTGGAAGGTGCTTAAGCGACAGTGAGAGACACCGTCGGCTTACAGAGAAGAAAGTGTGTTTGTGTTAGTAGGTCAAGAGAGAAAGCCGTATGAGAGTTTCAGAGCATCGCAGTCTTCAAAAATCCAAATTAAATGGCAAATATCACAAAAAAATGTAAATAAATAAATTTACTTTATATAATAAATTATAAAATATATAGTTTAAGTTCTCTAAATTTCTTTACACTGCAATAATGAGAATTTGTGTTTAAACTAATGTCAAAAAGTAAAATCCTAATAGTCTTTGAAACAGGCTTCATTGTCTTGAAGTATATAACTTCTTATTTTGGCTGCACTTGATTTTACAGTATGTGTACTTACAACGCACTTACCTAAGAAAGTCTGGGGTAATACAGGGTAACTATATGGGTTAAGGTTACAAGTTGGGTTGAAAATGGACAAACTCAGTGATTGGGTTGTTTTAACCCAGCGGTTGGGTTATATGTTTGCCCAACATGCTGGGTAGTTTTATTTAACCCAACTATTGTTTAAAAATGACTATATGACTGGCTTAAAATGTCTGGCTTCAGACACATGATTACTAGACTCAACAATAATAATCAAAAGGTGAACATTTATTAATAAGAAATTTAATAAATGTTTATCATTTAATTATTATTCATTAAACTTATTAATCAATGTTTTTTTTTTATTAAACGTATCAATAAATGTTGATTTCCAACATACTCAGGGTTCATTTTACACAAGCAATACAAAAATTTTTAATCAATAGTTGAGTTAAATAAATCGACCAGGTTGGACAAACATTTAACCCAACTGCTGTTAAAACATCCCATTCGCTGGGTTAAAACAACCCATTCGCTGGGTTAAAACATCCCATTCGCTGGGTTAAAACAACCCATTCGCTGGGTTAAAACATCCCATTTGCTGTGTTAAAACAACCCATTCGCTGGGTTAAAACATCCCATTCGCTGGGTCAAAACATCCCATTCGCTGGGTCAAAACAACCCATTCGCTGGGTTAAAACAACCCATTCGCTGGGTTAAAACATCCCATTGGCTGGGTTAAAACAACCCATTCGCTGGGTTAAAACATCCCATTCGCAGGGTTAAAACAACCCATTCGCTGGGTTAAAACATCCCATTCGTTGGGTTAAAACATCCCATTCGCTAGGTTAAAACAACCCATTCGCTGGGTTAAAACAACCCATTAGCTGGGTTAAAACATCCCATTCGCTGGGTTAAAACAACCCATTCGCTAGGTTAAAACATCCCATTCGCTGGGCTAAAACAACCCATTCGCTGGGTTAAAACAACCCATTCGTTGGGTTAAAACATCCCATTCGTTGGGTTAAAACAACCCATTCGCTGGGTTAAAACATCCCATTCGCTGGGTTAAAACAACCCATTCGCTGGGTTAAAACATCCCATTCGCGGGGTTAAAACAACCCATTCGCTGGGTTAAAACATCCCATTCGTTGGGTTAAAACATCCCATTCGTTGGGTTAAAACATCCCATTCGCTGGATTAAAACAACCCATTCGCTGGGTTAAAACAACCCATTCGCTGGGTTAAAACAACCCATTCGCTGGGTTAAAACATCCCAATCGCTGGGTTAAAACAACCCATTCGCTGGGTTAAAACATCCCAATCGCTGGGTTAAAACAACCCATTCGCTGGGTTAAAACATCCCATTCGCGGGGTTAAAACAACCCATTCGCTGGGTTAAAACATCCCATTCGTTGGGTTAAAACATCCCATTCGTTGGGTTAAAACATCCCATTCGTTGGGTTAAAACATCGCATTCGCTGGATTAAAACAACCCATTCGCTGGGTTAAAACAACCCATTCGCTGGGTTAAAACATCCCATTCGCTGGGTTAAAACATCCCAATCGCTGGGTTAAAACAACCCATTCGCTGGGTTAAAACATCCCAATCGCTGGGTTAAAACAACCCATTCGCTGGGTTAACCCTTGTGTTATGTTCCGGATCAATTTGATCCGTTTAGATTTTCTAATTGTTGGAAATACTGGTTAACCTCTTTTTTTGTGACTTTTTCCTCATTTATCATCATGCAAAGTTTCAACATGCTGGTGTTTTTTGACATATACAAACAAAATTACTGTTACTTTTGTGTTGTTTGCCGGGTCATTTTAACACTCTAAGGCAACTGAACTGATCCAAAATAATAACATTTCTTGGTTATATTTTGTTAATTTATTTTTTTTTCTACCTTATGAAGCTAAAAAACGAGATTTTCCACACTTATTTCAATACAGAAAAATATTTTAACCAGCACCGCACCATGTGTGTGAAGTTCATATGCAGAAAGCACAACAAAACAGTTTTAAAAAAATGGTTAAAAAACATTTGCATTAAATCATATCTTCAGATATATATTTTTTGGAATATGTGATATTAAAAGTTTACAGTTTATACCTCAATCTTTGTTGTTTTTCATAGTGTCATTTTTGAGGAATTGTATTGAATCCAATTAGGGTCAATTTGACGCGCTCCATAACGAGTGAACGCAGAAATCGAACCGTGCATAAGGGTTAAAACAACCCAATCACTGGGTTTGTCCATTTTCAACCCAACTCGTGTTGTTTTTAACCCAGCATTTGTTTGAATGACACAGTTATTGCAATTACTATAACAATAACAGTATGTACATGGGGAACGGGACAGTAAAATAAAGTGCTTCCCTTCATTTCAACATTTGCACAAGTTTAATCCAAACATAATATTGCCAAGAGATTCACTCTTCAATATTTAAGATAGCAAACTTATTTTATTAAAAATTCTGAAGCCATTATTAAAAGGGATAGTTTTTTTGCCATCATTTACTCACCTCTCAGAAAACACAAAATAAGATATTTTAAAGAATGTTGATATTTGTGTTTTTTTACTATGGAAGTCAATGGCTACCAAATGTTACCAACATTCTTTAAAATATCTTCTTTTGTGTTCAACAGAAGAAAGAAACTCATACAGGTGTGGAATAACATGAGGGCGAGTGAATCATGATTACCCCATGATTATAAATATGCACAATATGTCAGTATACTCACCCAAAATAGTAGTAGATCATACAGAAGCACCATCA
>CM074298.1:652500-667500 GCA_037194245.1 Opsariichthys bidens | reverse complement strand
TGTGTGTGTGTGTGTGTGAGAGAGAGAGAGCTTAACCTGGCAGTCTGGAAGTCACTGTGCATATGGTCACAGCATCTGTGTGAGTGTAAGCCAAACTGACCAATCACACGAGATCAACTCTCATTCACAACCTTCACTCAGTCACTTCATTAATACACCGCTGAATATTATTATTGCACTGAAAAATGTTGTACACTTAAACGATGCATTTTCCCATCACTTTAAAATCAATGATTAAAATAAAATGCCAAACCTTCAGCTGCCATTTCTGTTCAATTCAGTGGGCATTTATTTCAGTCACCTGAGTCGTAAATGCCACGTGACTAATGACTCTGGAGTGAAAATGGCGCCATGACAAAGACAAGAATGTTTAATAAAAATAAATAAATAAATAATATATAAGAATGCAATTCTGATCGATCACTTCCTATGAATCGATCAGGTTTGCCGCTCAATTTTTGATGACGACCAAACAATCCTGAACAGAACAGCAAATTAGAAAGTTTTTTATACGAAGCTCGTATAAACTGACACTAAAATAATAATAATAATAATAATAATAATAATAATAAAGCAAATTACAAACATATCACATTGCGATATGAAATTCCAACATTAAATAATTCCCGGGCAATTCGCACGCATGCGCTCTCCAACGGAATTTTAAGTAGGTAGATATGACATTAAAAGTGTTAAATATGAATAATAAAATGCTATACGTAAAACTAAAATAATCGAATGACTTTTTTCTACTTCTTTCGGTAGTTTTATGAGGTAGAATGTGATTCACTACAAAAAAAAAAAAAAAAAAAAAAAAAAATCCTTCGATCATGAAACCGGATTTTGACTTGCAGGGACAAACTTTACTATCCTAAGGAAAGTGCTACAGACTGCCAGATGGATTAGCATGTTGGTTTTGGTTTGTGTGGATGGTGGTTAAGATCTTGGCAGAATGCCGATGGTCTTGCCGCTTAAGGTCAGCGCTGTGAGTGGATTACCGCGCCGCTCACCTCACCGGTAACCGGACACACGGAGCTCAGTGTGTGCGTTCAAGCAGCCCTCATTAACCGGGAACGAACCCTCTGCTTCAGTCAAAGAGGACTGAATGTGCACTGCGTGGCAGAAATGAGGAAAATAGACCTGAATTAGACTTTACCCTAATTGTGAAGGTGAAATTTAGGCTAGGCAAATATTATCTGATTGATTTGTAATTGAAAACCGCGCTCAGATGAAGAGTTTATTTTCACGAGTGTTGTCAGCGCGCCCCCTTGCGACCTTGTAGGAAACACGTGACCACGATCCTGGTACTGCAAATGCCAGAGAAAGTTGTGCAAATACTGTACTGTAAGGTTTACCAAAACATATTAATAAAATAAAATGAAGGATATGGATAGAATCAATTGCTATAGCCACCGTTCTTAATTCATTTCTTAAACCTGATTCTTAATTCAAATCATGCCAAGTCGTTTTTTAAATCACTCGTTGACTGTATAGGTGCTCTAATGCCAAACAAGATGCTATTTAATATATTTAATTTTTGTTTGCTTGTAGTTCGTGGTGTAATTCGCGGCGTCTTACCTCAGAAAATATATGTCTTCGTGTCAGACTCCCTGTTCGCGCGCGCTTTTTGGTTTTAACGGTTTTTTCCGCGAGTGAGAAATGTCTCGCGCGGCTGTTCGCACAGTTAATATGATATGATAAACACTAATTTGTTTAAATGAAATGTAAAACAGAGAGAAAAAAAAGTGAAATGGCAGTTGATATTCCGTTCATATTTGCCAAGCTTTATTATTATTATTATTATTATTATTAATTTTTAAAACAAACATCGTCAAACCAGTTCGTGTGCCTATTTTTCCACTGTCTACTAGGCTGCAAGGTATATTTTAGGTTTAGATTTTGAACAAAATGCAAAATTATGTCTTCTTTATGTATTTGATTAAATTTTTATTCAGTTCCTCAAAAAGATACTTTGATGCATTAATTAATATTCACACCCACAGAATTAGCTTTTCTCTGTCACCCCTTCACACATCATCATCATCATCATCATCATCATCATCATCCCTCCAAACCCAAACTCAGTCCTGTGGCTGTTGGAGCTCCGCTCCGGGTTTTGTGGTGCGCCGCGCGTGTCCGAGCAGGCGCGCTCACAAGCGCTTCACCTTTGTGAAAGTTTAAATATCGTCGCTTTTGGGCTATTAGTGCTGCTTATTTTGTTCAGAGCGTATATTTTAAAGATTTGTGAGGGAAAACCCCCTTCTTTAATAGATCTATGGCAAATTTATTTGATTTCTAAAATATTTTTATTCGGCAGTATAAATATCAGTACTTATTATTATTATTATTATTATTATTGTGGGAGTTACTGATGCTGCAGGAATGACGCTGTCCAGCAGAGCTTTCTCTTTTTTCCCCTCAAGAAAAACAAAAAGTGAACTTCCTGTTTCGGGGTGGTCCACGGAGTCTGAGAGAGAGAGAGAGAGAGAGATAGAGAGAGAGAGGGGAGGGGGGGGGAGAGAGAGAGAGAGGGAGAGAGAGAGAGAGAGAGAGGGAGAGAGAGGGAGAGGGAGGGGGAGGTCTCGCATTCTCGCGCTGCCGCTGCAACTTTGGGCTCACGGGACCGGCGTCACCGAATATGGAATGTCTTTTCTAAAATCGAACTTTAGAGAAAAGTTCTGTGGAGTTTGCGTTCACGTGAGCCTGAAGCGGAGCATAATCACACCGCAGTGAAGAGGAGAGTTCCGAGCTCCTATCTGCATCTGTGTGTGTGTGTGTGTGTGTGTGTGAGAGAGAGAGAGAGAGAGAGAGAGAGAGAGAGAGAAAGAGGGGCTTTATTGGAAATTCTCGAACCCCCATCGGGACGCTCTCGGCTTTCAGCTCCAAGTTTTCCAGGGAAAAGTGGAGTTTGCTGGGATCACCGTGAGGCCACACAGACTGATGAAGGCAGAATACAGTCTTCAAAGGTAACGCGCTGTTCCTTCATAATAAATGCATGTGTATAACTTATATTTACCGGACAGAATGTGATGAGAACCGCTCTGCTACATTGTATCATGTCACACACGGAGTGTGTGTAGTAAGTGTGCTGAGTGTTAATCAAGTGGAATGTTTGCGTATTGATTAACAATCCAAACATGTGTGTCTGTTACACACTCAGCTGCTGAGGGTCTCTTGAGTAAATGCTGAACACTGGAGTATTTAAGTCACACAGAAGAGCTTATTAAAGAGGAGATGCCGAGAACTTCTCAGCAGGTCTGGAGTTTTCTCATTTATCGGACAGCTCGTGAGTCTCTCTGGACTTTGGCTTCAGTTGCTTGGTGGTCTCGCAGTGTCTCAGACATCCAACTAACTGCTCCTTGCCCGCTTTTAAAGGTTTCGTTCGGATCTTCTGCACGTATTCTCGTCCAGTGTGGAGGTCAGTCTGTTCTTCCACAGGCCGCATCTCGACAGCTGTTTCTTGTAATACTTGAATATCTTTCCCAAATGCGTCTTATCTGTCCCGACGCCCCAAAACACCCCTGACTACGTGTCTTCTGACGCGAGGTCTTCATGTTAACAGCAATTGCAAAAGAAAAAATGATGCATGTCAACGTTTTATTATGTTTTATTATAGATCTGACCCTGGACCACAAAACCAGTCTTTTTTTTTTTTTTTTTTTTTTTTTAAAGTAAATTCGCTTTCCATTGATGAAAATTTGGCCGAGAAACAACTATTTGACAATCTGGAATCTTGAGGGCGTATAAAAATCAAAACATTGAGAAAATCGCCTTTTAAAAATGTTCAAATGCAATGCATATTCACTCACAAAAATACACTTTTCTTTTATTTACGGTGGGAAATTTACAAAATATCTTTATGGAGCATTATCTTTACTTAATATCCTAATGATTTTTGGCAAAAAAAATTTTACAATGTGTTGTTGGCCATTGCTGCAAATATATCCGTGTGACTTATGGTTTTGTAGTCCAGGCTCATATATATATATATATATATATATGCACTTTTTTAATTATCTGGAATGGGGATTTTTTATTTTGTAGCTGTTGCGTTTGATTTTGCTCACAAAATGCATATTATGTTAGATTAAAGGAGAAAGAGAGGCTGTGAAAGTTTAGAATGGGGAAAAACAGACATCTAATATAATCTTCATAAATCTGTGTAATTGCCGTGTGAAAATCTCAGATGAGTCTGTGTAATAATAGCATAAAAAAGCATCATGAAGCATAAAAGAGTACGACAAATGAGCGTGCATGTCCATCCATTATGTGATTAAGTATTTCCCTGACCAAAGTTTATGCCTCGGTCAATCAAAAATGGAACCGGTTTGTGTGGCTTGCAGTCGGTTGCGTACAGAGAATTTGTGTTTGAGCACAGTTGCATGAAGAGGTCAGCGTTTGCGAGTCCCTCTCAAGGTTGATGTGGTGTCTGTTCTGGAGGTGAGAAAGACTCCGTAGGGTGTCTTCCTCTCCCCCCCCGAGCTCATTAGTGTTTGATGGACCTGCGTTAGAGCCAAAAGGCTTCCGTTTGCATACTCGCACTCAACACAGATCTGGCCAGAAACCTCCCTTTGAGTCAGGCCCTGAGACCGCTCGAGACGTTACACACGAAAGTACGTACGTCACCTTTTGCTGAGATGTGGGCGGAGAACCAGAGAGCGAACTTGTCAAATGAAGGTCCAGTACTAATTCACACTTCTGTTTGAAGGGTTAGTTCACCCAAAAACGAATCATTAGTTCCTCTCCCTCGTGTCGTTCCACACCAGCAAGACCTTCGTTCCTCTTCAGAAGACAAATGAAGATGAAATCCGAGCGTTTTTTTTCCTCCCATTGAAGGCAACGAAAAGGGAAAATTGCTGAATAAAGTCGTTATTTTTGTTTAGTTTTTGCGCACAGAAAGAACTGTGCATCACGTCGACTGTATTGAATGTGAAACAATTCAAGCTTTCAAAGGAGAAACAAAAAAACGCTCGGATTTCATCAAAAATACCTTCATTTGTGTTCTGAAGATGAACGAAGATCTTACAGGTGTGGAACGACACGAGAGTGAGGAGTCAATGACAGAAAAGTCATTTTCGGGTGAATTAACCCTTTAAGCGTGTTTGAAAAGGGTGTTTTTGTTTCAAAACGCTCTCCCTTCGCCCCAGTGTTTCTCATCCGCGTCGGAAAACGATCTTTCTGCGCATGCGTAACACGTGATAAAAGCACGCTGAGAAGAAGCCGGGTTTTTATGATATTCTTCTGCCACGATTATTTTATTATCACTTACTTAATCGTTATTATATAACACAATCGACCCTTCGCAAAAGTTGCTGTGCTCTCACGCCACACATCATGTTCTCACGCAGTGGAAAATACATTGACAACGTATGAAACGGTTTCATATTTAAAACATTGTTTGATCAATCAATGGCGTCTAGTGTGTGTTTAATGTGTCGCTCCTCCATTGTCTCTTCACACTAGTTCATTTATAGCATCAAATAAACATGATGAACATCAGAAGGAATGTTGTTTCAAGACGTGATTCGAGTTCACCAACGTTCATCGACTAACTCCCCCAAAATGATTGGTCAGATCGTCTGTCAATCAAACTGTTTGAGGGTCAATTGCCTTCTTTTTTTTCGCAGCAATTGCAAGTATATATTCTGCCATCTTTGCAGGAATGTAATATGAAGATACAAAGTAGCATTTATCTGTAAAAGCGAATAGTGCTTATAATCATCGATATATATATGGGCACAATATGTGTTTTTGTATACCTCCGTCCAGACTGTAACGGTGTTTTCAAATGTATGGGAGAAAGCGTGGCAATTCATTCACACAGAATGCGTCTTTTCTGTCATTCGTCTACAGAAACATGCTCGAGATGGACGTGTTTGACCGTTGCTCTCGCATCTTTTGCATGAGCCGCTCGAGATAAAAAGTTTACCTTTTAAAAGTTAAAGTTTTAGTTCCGTTTCGCCGTGTTCCCCACGTTCACACACGCGTCTTTGCGCTCAGGAATGATTTTTTTAAAAAAGCGCAAGGGTCTCGAGACGTGCTTCTGAGACGTGATGTAATGACGGCGACGACGAATGAATAAAACAGTTGCCACGCCTCCATTTTCTTCTGATTGGTCACGAGTGTAAAAGTTGGAATTCTTTCATGTGAGTGTAACGTACATGTTTACTGAGGAAAACAACGGAAACGTGGAAAACGTGTGAACTTAGTGTGCGCTTTTGAATTTTTATCCGGATTGCACTCTTAAAAAGAAATATTTTTTGGTTCCTTAAAGAGATCAGTTCTTAAAACAAGCATTCTTTTTAATGTGTAGAAAATTAGATTTGAACAATCTAAACACCATTTTTCCCCTCTTTAAAGAACCTTTTGTGGACTGGATGTTAAATTGAGTCTTTCGGAGATACTATATATCTTTTTTCTTTTTTGTCTGTTTAGTCTAAATAGGTGTGTGTGTATTTGTGGGTGGGATGTTCCTTGCTGTGTTTTACTGTGTGAATCCAAGTGTGTGAGAGACGGCGTTCACTAAAGCCGGCCAAGGCAGAATCCAGGCAGGCAGGCGGCAACAAGTGGTGTGTTTTTCCGCCAGATTCCTTTTTGGGGCTGCGCAGCGAGACTCGTGTCACGTGACACTTTCCTTTGCCTCCCCCTCTCGCCCTCTCCGCGGCATGGAGACCACCCTCACGGGGATCGTAGACCCCAATAACACCCTTTCACACTCTGTGAACCTGAAACAATCAACTTTTAATAGCAGCTGTCCATCCAGTCGGCGGCCCGAGCGGCACAGAGCCGGAGCTCAGATACCCGAGCGGGGACGGAAGGAGTTTAGAGAGGGTAAAACCCGCTAAATACCCCCGTCCCTCTTTTATGCCCCTCGGGCTTTTCCTCCTTCCTTTTTTCTGTCCCTCTTCCATTCATGAAGGACAAGAGAGACGGAATAAAGCTCAGGACTGATGCTGTGCGTCTTCTCAACTCTTACAGTGCGTGTGTCTGCTGGATTCGCATTATTCTCTTTTTTTTCTTTGTTTCTTAAAGGAATATTTCACAGCGCACTCTTAACTCTTTCCCCGCCAAAGACGAGACGGCTTTCCTTCGTGGATACACGATAGGAGGCGCTATTGCTCCTCTTCTGAAAGAGTACGGAATCAAAACACGGGCGAAGAAGAAGCACAAACGAGCAATAGCGTATGTAATCACATAAAATAACGTGATCATTAACATCAGTAAATGTTGCCGAATTAAATGTCGACCCAGGACGAGTTGTAGGACCGGGTGTTGTTGGACTTGTTGGACGTGATTTTCTCTTTTTATGAAATATTCATTTTTATTGTTGGTAAAAAAAAAGAATGCATGAAGCTAGAATAAAACTTCGTTTTGTTTGTTTGTTTGTTTAAGAGCAGAGGATCTGATCTTTCTTTTGATATATTGCACGTTCAGATATTCATTCAACAAAATATTCTGGGGGACATTTGGGAAAATGATAAAAAATAAAATTCTGACGGGAAAGAGTTAAAAAGGGGGTTAATAAAGAGTTCATCGAGGTTCTAAAAAGAACCTTTCAGTGTTTTTTTTTACGAAGAACATTTTAAAAATGCAAAGCACCATTTTCCTCTACAAAGAACCTTCGGTCCCATTGAAATGTTCCACGGATGTTTAAGATTCTTCATGGAGCTGTAGACGCCAATCGAGAACCTGAAGAACCTCGTGCAACATGTTGATGATGCCATTATTTACTTCATTCAAGCCCTCATCACTTTCTTTCAGCTCTAGAACACGAACGCAGATGTTCGTCGCAATGTCCAAAAAGAGCAGCGTGAACATTCTGCTAAACATCTACTTTTGTGTTCCACGGAAGAAATGAAGTCATTTTCGGTGACAGAATCACCTTCTTCAATTACAGTCATTTTTGCATGAACATTTCCTTTGCAAGTGCTTCTTCAATGTTTAACCATCGGTTTGGGGTGGAAAATGTCGCAACGTCATGTTTGAGCAGAACGTAAGCAAATGTATGAATGTTTGAATAACGAAGCGGCCCGTTCTCATTGCTGGCACAGACCGATAAACCATGACTGTCTTCTCTCACCACACCTCTGTCTCTCTGATGTGAGATCTGAATAAAATGGTTTTTTAGAGCTCAGAGAGGAACTGCGCTGATTGCGGTGTAGCTTTCCAGTTAGAGGCTGGATTATGTTACGAAACTGTCGGACAATTGAGCTGCACGAGCTGCCATTGTCCCTGACGAAGACCATCGACGTGTTGTAATCGTGAAGATGGCGCGCAGATCTCGTGGCGAGGAGACGTTCAGTCAGTCTTTGAGATTTAGACAGCAGGACCTGTTTATCAACTCATCCTACCTTTCACTTCAATCCTGTTCACTTCATGCCGTCTTGACGTTTAGCCTCCGAATAAATGAATCGCTTTAAACCAGCTCAGCGAGTTTCAATATTCAAATTCAACTCCAAATGGATGTTTTTCATGGTGTTTGGCATTTTCCATTGGAAAGAATGAGCAAAATAAATGAGAAGTCGTTCATCTCTCAGGTTTGTTTTGTCAAGAGACGTCTCAAAGCCCTGATATACTCACGGCAAAGTTCTTTTTAGCTATTCGCTTGGGGGTGAAAGGAAGTTGGAAATACCTTTGCAGCGAAATTTTGAAAATGACATTTTTGGTTGATGTCTGAAAGAGAGAAACTGCAGAAAATATGAACTAAAAATAAATGGCAAGTTTTCACAACAATCGCTACTCAAAAGTATTTCAGTCCTGAGGGTAAAATCCGCTGTTTGGCGCGGTTCTCCTGGTAAAATTCACATTCCAGGGCTTAGAGCTGCAACTAACGATTATTTTTTTCTGTCGACTAATCTAACGACTTTTTTTTCTGTCGACTACTCTAACGATTTTTTTTTCCTGTCGACTAATCTAACGATTATTATTATTATTTTTTATTTATTTATTTATTTATTTTCCCTGTCGACTAATCTAACGATTATTTTTTCCTGTCGACTAATCTAACGATTATTATTATTATTTTTTTTTTTTTTTATTTTTTTTTTCCCCCGTCGACTAATCTAACGATTATTTTTTCCTGTCGACTAATCTAAACGATTATTATTATTATTTTTTATTTTTTTATTTTATTTTTTCCCCCCGTCGACTAATCTAACGATTTTTTTTTCCTGTCGACTAATCTAACGATTATTATTATTATTTTTTTATTTATTTATTTTTTTCCCCCGTCGACTAATCTAACGATTTTTTTTTCCTGTCGACTAATCTAACGATTATTATTATTTTTTTAAAATTTATTTTATTTTTTTCCCTGTCGACTAATCTAACGATTATTTTTTCCTGTCGACTAATCTAACGATTATTATTATTTATTTTATTTTTTTTATTTTTTTTTTTTTCCCCCCGTCGACTAATCTAACGATTTTTTTTCCTGTCGACTAATCTAACGATTATTATTATTATTTTTTAATTTATTTATTTTTTTCCCCCGTCGACTAATCTAACGATTTTTTTTTTCTGTCGACTAATCTAACGATTTTTTTTTTCTGTCGACTAATGTAACGATTATTTTTTCCTGTCGACTAATCTAATGATTATTATTATTTTTTAATTTTTTAATTTATTTTTTTCCCCCTGTCGACTAATCTAACGATTATTTCCCCCTCCGTCGACAAATCTAACGTTTTTTTAAAAAAAAAAAATTTTTCCGTTGACTAATCTAACGATTTTTTTTTCCTGCCGACTAATCTAACAATTATTATTTTATTTTTTTTATTTATTTATTTTTTCCCCCCCGTCGACTAATCTAACGATTTTTTTTCCTGTCGACTAATCTAACGATTATTATTATTATTTTTTTATTTATTTTTTTTTTTCCCCCGACGACTAATCTAACGATTTTTTTTTTCTGTCGACTAATATAACGATTATTTTTTCCTGTCGACTAATCTAATGATTATTATTATTTTTAAATTTTTAAATTTATTTTTTTCCCCCTGTCGACTAATCTAACGATTATTTCCCCCTCCGTCGACAAATCTAACGTTTTTTTTAATTTTTTTTTTTTTTTTCCGTCGACTAATCTAACGATTTTTTTTTTTCTGTCGACTAATCTAATGATTATTATTATTTTTTAATTTTTTAATTTATTTTTTTCCCCCTGTCTACTAATCTAACGATTATTTCCCCTTCTGTCGACAAATCTAATGTTTTTTTTAATTTTTTTTTTTTTTTTTTCTGTCGACTAATCTAACGATTATTTTTTCCTGTCAACTAATCTAACGATTATTATTTTTTCCTGCCGACTAATCTAACGATTTATTTATTTATTTTTGTCTGTCGACTAATCTAACGATTCCCCCCCACACCACACCACACCCCCCCTCGACTAATCTAACAATAATTTTTTCCCTGTCAACAAATCTAACAATCCCCCCCCCCCCCCCCCCCCCCCCCCGCCGACTAATCTAACGTTGCTAAGCTTTAATTGGGTACTCGCGCACTGTTATCTGTGCGCACAGCACAGTTCAGATAGAATTGTGAATTGATTGATAACAGTGAATTGATTTCTCTTTCTCATCTCAAAGCGCTTGAGCGAAATTACGTCAAAATAATAAAAGTACTCTCGTAAACACAGTCAGTACATGACATGGAGGGAAAAATAGTTGGCTAAATTGGATGCATGATTTACTAATCACCTCAATTAGCTTAAACGAGCACATGATTTAGTAAATCAAGGGAATGAATTAGTAAATCGTGTGCACTATTTAGTGAATCACGGGAGCGAGTTATTAAATTGTGTGCATGATTTAGTAAATCGAGGGAGAGAATGAGTTAATTAGTAAATTTAGTAAATTGTGTGCAGGATTTACTTTTGTTCTTGCATGTCATGCTGGATCCGTGCGTTCCGTCTTAAAGTGACAGCAACCTATAAATACACATACTGTATTTGTAACTTTGTTGTACTGTATTTATCTATGCTTTTAATTAATGTATTTAACCTTAAACCCCCCTCCCCAATTTATATTTTATATTAAATATGTATATATATATTTTATTGGCTTGTATTTTTATATTGGTATCATTAGTATTAATGAATTTCAATTAAAAAGGAGCAGTTTACAATAATAAACGTGAATCTACTCTCTCCAGTGCGTTTTCTCTCGCGTCCGACCTCGACGGACTGAGCAGAAGAAATGAAGATTTACACCTTAAAGAAGGCGGAGCCTCAGAGCCACACCCACCTATTGCATCATCACCACTGACCAATGAGAGTGCAATCAGAAGTCAATATGAAATCATACACTTCTCATGGAATAATCTGAGCTCCACATTCATTTGAATTAATAGCCGCACCGAATGACAACTATGGACTTGTTTGAGACACTAAAGCGATCTGCCACACTGGATTTCCTTCGAGTTCTGGTCTATCTGTACGTGTTTTATGCGTGTCATCGTGCGTGTGTGTGTGTGTGTGTGTGTGTGATGACTCACTGGTGTCCACCACACTGAGGGGGCGTGTTTATTATTCACCCTGTTGTCATGGAGACACTGGAGTTTTGAACTCGCATCTTTGTAATTACGTGTCTTTGATGTGTTTCTTGCGCCTCAGATTTTTGGCGTTTGACAAATTAGATGAAAACCCGAAAAATCATCAAAAGAAAGTCACATGAATCACTTTAAATGGCATTCGGCTCATTTTAATGCTTTTTTGGAGCGCGACCCGCCGCGATCGGCTCGCACTAGTGCAGATAATAATCCAGACACTGGCGGTTGGCCACGAAGCACACTCATGCACAAGCACGCACACGCACAGGTTCACCTGAGCACGCTTTCCTGTGTTTGCTCATTGCATAAGTTTGCCGTCATCTCGTACGCGTCACCGCACGCTTCCGCCGTGACGTACGCGCACACACGTTCCCCTCGCTCAAAGGCAAACCCAATTAAGTCTTTACCAAAATAATATTGTTGGCCGGAGCTGAGAGGAGTTGTGTTTTATTGCTCTGAGAGAATGGAGAGAATAATGCGCAGCGAGAGAGAGTGCGGCGGAGGGCGAGAGCTGCAGATTGTTTGAGTCAGGCTTCAGATTTATGCCCATGGGCTGCTGCGGCTTCTTGGGTGGGCTGAGGACGCTCTCCACCAATCAGAGCGGGGCAGAGCGAGTCCTGCGTTCCTGCTGCTGCACACTCTCACTCGCTCTCTCTCTTTCTTTTTATCTTTGTGTCTATCTCTCTTTCTTTTTTCTCTCTTTCTATTTATCTTTGTGTCTATCTCTCTTTCTTTTTTCTCTATTTCTATTTATCTTTGTGTCTATCTCTCTTTCTTTTTTCTCTATTTCTATTTATCTTTGTGTCTATCTCTCTTTCTTTTTTCTCTATTTCTATTTATCTTTGTGTCTATCTCTCTTTCTTTTTTCTCTCTTTCTTTCTGTCTTTCCTTATTTCTTTCTTTCTATTTATCTTTGTGTCTATCTCTCTTTCTTTTTTCTCTCTTTCTTTCTGTCTTTCCTTATTTCTTTCTTTCTATTTATCTTTGTGTCTATCTCTCTTTCTTTTTTCTCTCTTTCTTTCTGTCTTTCCTTATTTCTTTCTTTCTATTTATCTTTGTGTCTATCTCTCTCTCTTTCTTTCTTTCTCTCTTTCTTTCTTCTTTTTCTATCTCTCTTTCTTTCTTTTTTTCTCTCTTTCCTTCTTTTTTCTCTCTTTCTATCTTTCCTTATTTATTTATTTCTATTCATCTTTCTTTCTTTTTTCTCTCCTTATTTCTTTTTTCTTTATTTTTTATCTTTTTCTTTCTTTCTTCTTTCTTTCTTTCTTTCTTTTTCTTTCTTTTCTTTCTTTCTTTCTTTCTTTCTATTTATATTTCTTTCTTTCTTTTTTCTTTCTTTCTGTCTTTCCTTATTTCTTTCTTTCTTTTTATCTTTGTGTCTATCTATCTCTCTTTCTTTCTTTTTTTCTCTTTCTTTCTTTTTTCTCTCTTTCTTTCTTTCTTTCTTTCTTTCTTTCTTTCTTTCTTTCTTTCTTTTTCTTTCTTTCTTTCTATTTATCTTTCTTTCTTTTTATCTTTGTCTATCTCTCTTTCTTTCTTTTCTTTTTTCTCTTTCTTTTTTCTCTCTTTCTATCTTTCCTTATTTATTTATTTCTATTCATCTTTCTTTCTTTTTTCTCTCCTTATTTCTTTTTTCTTTATTTTTTATCTCTTTCTTTCTTTTTTCTTTCTTTCTCTCTTTCTTTCTTTTTTTCTCTCTCTCTCTCTTTCTTTATTTATTTCTTTCTATTTATATTTCTTTCTTTCTTTTTTCTTTCTTTCGGTCTTTCCTTATTTCTTTCTTTCTATTTATCTATTTCTTTCTTTTTTTTTCTCTTTTTCTTTCTTTCTTTCTTTCTTTTCTTAATTTCTTTCTTTCTTTCTTTCTGTCTTTCCTTATTTCTTTCTTTCTATTTATCTTTCTTTTTTCTTTCTTTCTGTCTTTCCTTATTTCTTCTATCTCTCTCTCTCTCTCTCTCTCTCTCTCTCTCTCTCTCTCTATCTATCTATCTATCTATCTCTCTCTCTCCTTATTCGATAACAATAATGCGACAGACTCTAAAAAAGGAACTTTAAAAGAACTTTAATTGAGTCTCTTGTCATTCGTTGTTTTTTGAGCAGAAATGATTCGTATGCTCTACTGGTTAAATGTGTTTATGTTGTTGAAGAGTGAAGAATCGGGACAGGAATGTAGTGAGGATGAGTTACACGACCTGTGTGTGTGTGTGTGTGTGTGTGGGTATTCCCTACATTATGGGACGTTATGTCCCCACAGGTATAGTAATAATAGTAAACAGAATGTACAGTTTGTTCAGTATAAAAACCATTATGCCTATGGAATGTCCCCATAAAACATGAAAACACAACACGTGTGTGTGTGATCCTGCTCTGGAGTAACATCACAGCAGTACATTTTGCATTCTTAGTGTTACTCACTGAAACAGATGCGTTGTGTTTCTTTGAGCTGCTGGTCAGTGATGTGTATGTTGACATGAAATTGAGCAGACTATATTCCATCTCAAACTATTTTAAACAGCATTTTTCCAATTCTTGTATAATTATTATACATGCATTTTAAGAGCTCATATTAACTGAGAGAATGCACGGAATATTTGTTCATTAAAATAAAATCCACATGTTTGTATTACAAATGCACGACTAACTATAACGGTTGTTGTTGCTCCAGGAGTGTTCGGGCGACGTCACGCCGCATCTAACGCTGCGTTCTGAGTCTTTCCCGTACAGGAAGATAAAGTTGAGCGTTCTGTCGAGAGCTCGTTTCTGCGTGTTTCCAGTTCAAGTGCAGATCTGATAAGAGTTGCTCTGCGCAGAATGTTGTTTTCGTGCCAGTTTGCTTTGTTTGTTTTACAAAACCAAAAAAAAGAGAAGGAAAATCAGGGCCCGCATATCCTCCGCAATTCCAGCTGGATTTGAGTGTGTACAGCAGCGCAGGAGATGCGACTGATAGACACGTGAAACCTGAACCGTACAGTTTATTATCCGACTGAGAGGCGGCTTTGACCGCTGGTGTGGAACTATAGACATGACGTTTATTTTAATAATAATAATAAATGTACTTTAATAATATTGTATGTTATATTTATTATTATTGTTTATTAATAAATAATGTGTTTATATTATTAAATATATTGCTTTAATATTTAACGTAACTATATACATATAATTATTAGTAATAATAAATGCATTTTAATGAGAATATAATATTTTATATATTATTTTTATAATATTTAATATAAATATATTTTTTATAATTATTAAATAATAAATATTTAATATTTATAAAATTATATTATTATATAATAATTAAAAATATAATATTTATATATACCTGCATATATAATTATAATTCTTATATACTTAATCCTATTATTTATAATATTATTGTTAATAATAATGATCATAAAAACAATAATAATACATGTATTTTAATAAAAATATTATATTTATAAT
>CM074298.1:602500-642500 GCA_037194245.1 Opsariichthys bidens | reverse complement strand
TCAAACACTTCTGTTGTTTGGCTCAGTGTGTTAAAGAAGTTTACTGCAGTAATGTGAATATGACAAACTATTGTTGATATCCCAGATAACCGAAATATTCATATTCAGTTATTTCTGAATGCTCTCAGAGCGTTCAAAACATTTAAATGTTTTTAAAAAGTTTTTTTCTTGGTTAGCGTGAACATTAAGAGAACGTTCCATTTTGCGAGCATTATGGGAACGTTACTTTTGAACGTTACATTTGAACATTACCTTTGAGTGTTAAATTTTGGACAGTACTTCTGAACATTCACTTTGAACGTTACTTTCAGACGTTACTTTCGGCTGTTACTTTTGAACGTTTACTTTCGGGCGTTACTTTCGGGCGTTACTCTCGGGCGTTACTTTTGAACGTTACGTTCAGACGTTACTCTCGGACGTTACTTTCGGGTGTTACTTTCGGCTGTTACTTTTGAACGTTACTTTTGAATGTTACTTTCAGATATTACTTTCGGACGTTACTTTCGGGCGTTACTTTCGGTCGTTACTTTCAGACGTTACTTTTGAACGTTACGTTCAGACGTTACTCTCGGGCGTTACTTTCGGGTGTTACTTTCGGCTGTTACTTTTGAACATTACTTTCAGACGTTACTTTCGGACGTTACTTTCGGGCGTTACTTTCGGGCGTTACTTTCGGGCGTTACTTTCGGGCGTTACTTTCGGTCGTTACTTTCGGGCGTTACTTTCGGACGTTACTTTCGGTCGTTACTTTTGAACGTTACTTTCAGACGTTACTTTCGGGCGTTACTTTCAGACGTTACTCTCGGCTGTTACTTTCGGCTGTTACTTTTGAACGTTACTTTTGAACGTTACTTTTGAACGTTACTTTCGGACGTTACTTTCAGGCGTTACTTTTGAACATTACTTTCAGACGTTACTTTCGGACGTTACTTTCGGGCGTTACTTTCGGGCGTTACTTTCGGGCGTTACTTTCGGTCGTTACTTTCGGGCGTTACTTTCGGACGTTACTTTCGGGCGTTACTTTCGGTCGTTACTTTTGAACGTTACTTTCAGACGTTACTTTCGGGTGTTACTTTCGGCTGTTACTTTTGAACGTTTACTTTTGAACGTTACTTTCGGACGTTACTTTCGGACGTTACTTTCGGCTGTTACTTTTGAACATTACTTTCAGACGTTACTTTCGGACGTTACTTTCGGGCGTTACTTTCGGGCGTTACTTTCGGGCGTTACTTTCGGTCGTTACTTTCGGGCGTTACTTTCGGACGTTACTTTCGGGCGTTACTTTCGGTCGTTACTTTTGAACGTTACTTTCAGACGTTACTTTCGGGTGTTACTTTCGGCTGTTACTTTTGAACGTTACTTTTGAACGTTACTTTCGGACGTTACTTTCGGACGTTACTTTCGGCTGTTACTTTTGAACATTACTTTCAGACGTTACTTTCGGGCGTTACTTTCGGGCGTTACTTTCGGTCGTTACTTTCGGGCGTTACTTTCGGACGTTACTTTCGGGCGTTACTTTCGGTCGTTACTTTTGAACGTTACTTTCAGACGTTACTTTCGGGCGTTACTTTTGAGCGTTACTTTCAGACGTTACTCTCGGGTGTTACTTTCGGCTGTTACTTTTGAACGTTACTTTTGAACGTTACTTTCAGACGTTACTTTCGGACGTTACTTTCGGACGTTACTTTCGGGCGTTACTTTCGGACGTTACTTTCGGGCGTTACTTTTTAACGTTACTTTCAGAAGTTACTTTTGAACGTTATGAATGTTTGAATGTTCATTTTTGAAGAGTACTTCTGAACATTAACTTTGAACGTTACTTTCGGAAATTACTTTTGAATGTTACTTTTGAAAGTTACTTTTGAATGTAAGTTTTAAACATAACATTTGAACGTTACTTTTGAATGTTCTCTGAACGTCCTGAAAAAAGTAGCAACATCTAAAAATCGTCCAACTGAAGAAAGAATGTTCCATGAGCGATGTAAAAACGTGCTAATGTTTTAAGAACGTTATTAAAGACCGGATAACGTTCTTCTAGTAACGTTAATAGAATGTTTGTTCAAAGTTATCTAGCCTTTAATAACCCTAACTTTGAGAGAACTTTACCAGAACGTTCCTTGTTAGCTGAGAAGATTCCACAAATGATGAAGATGATGATGATGATAGCACATGAGACATTTTCCAAGTTGTTGAAACGAACACACACGCGAGCAGATCTATGGGTCTCCTCGCTTTATTAATCTCTCATCATTAGTAATGCGTGTGTTTGCGCAGTGACGGGGACGACTCGGGCAGTGGTGTTCACAGTAGCTCTATCAGCGTGTCGTTCGGGACTTTGGCACACTCGAGCGTTTGTGTGTTTGAGAGAGCGATTGTGCGAGTGTACACGAGCATATTTGCACAGCGTTATCCTGCTTGTGCGAGGCCAACAGAAGTGAGGCGATTGTCAACAGTGGAAGTCCATAAAAACGTGCTGCAGACAAAGCGTGAGCAAACACTTTGATTTACTCAGGATTTCCCAACAAACACTTCAGGAGAGGATCCAGAGGGAATGAGAGCGGCTGAAGAACCCTTTGCACTCGGTTAGATCCGGATCTGATGAGTGTTGTTTTAGTTTGATTCATTTGTTGAATTTAGCTTTTGTTTTCTTACTTTTTTAGTGTTCAAGTTCATTTTAGTTTGTTGCTGTGAGGATTTTTGTTGTTGCATATCATGTCAGAAATTAATTTTTTTTGCACTGAATCAAATGTAAATGAATGAATCGAATTCAAACTGATATGACTGAATCAACTTGAAACAATTTTAATATGATACTTTTTCGTTATCATTTTAGTTTCATTTTTAGTCATTTCGTTATGCGCTTTTGTCATTTTATTAGCTTTATCTTTTTGTGTATTAACATTTAATTTTATTTCACTTTTAGTTATAGTTGTCATTTATTTTCAGGTAATGATTTCAATTTCATTTCAGTTTCGTGCCAAGGCAACATTTTTGATTTTCGTTTAAAATTTTTCAACTAATATTTAATTTCATCTTTCTTTCGATTACTAGTTTTAGTTAACGATAATAACGCTGGTAATTATGACCGACTTCCGAGTTTTGTCATCATAAAATATATCATGAAATAAAGCATCGATGACAGTTAGTTCTGAAAAGACTTTGACAGGACGACTCATTTGTTTGTGTTACTTGATTTTTTTTTAGTTTTTAAATGTTAGAATTTTGATGAAATATTGTGTGAAATTGCTGTTCACGAATATGTGCACGACTCATTTGTAAAAAGTGAAAAACTCGAATGCCATGTTGGATCGAAGCGCCTACAAATGTCCAGTTGAATTGTAAACATGCTGCAGGGTCAATGCAAGAATCGATCAAATAAATATTCAGTATATTGCATCAAAAACGTGATTGACGACTGACAAAGAGAGGAAAGTTTTAAAGGTTGTGATCAGCTGTTTCTGAGACACAAATCTAAAGCCGCGGAGCAAACAGAGATTATAGAAGCATCTCCTCTTTCTTCTCCGCTGAGCCGTTATTAAGATGATCTGAAACGGCTCAAACCTTAAAACTGCTGGTTAAATGCTGAAAATGTTCGGAAAAATTCCAGTGTTTTTCTCACATCTCTATGAACATTAATTTGTCGCTTTGCACCTGCTTTTTTTCTTTTTTTTCGGAGATACTTGTTGAGTTTGGTGCGTTGATGAAATCAAAGTGAGTCTAACTGAATCCAGTTCAATGTCATATGATCAATTCAACCATTGAATCCTTTTGAATCAATTTAAAAATTAAATCTGAATCCAATTTATATGACTGAATCAATGTGAATCAAATTTAGCATTATCAATTCAACCTGAATCAGTTGATATCAGTGAATCAACTTGAATCAAATTTAATATGATCAATTCAGACCGAATCAAATTTTGTATTATTATTATTAATATTATTCAACCTGAATTAAAATATAACTGAATTAATTTGAATCAAATGTAGTATTATTCAACCTGAATCAAACTGATATTACTGAACCAACTTCAGTCAAATTTAAAATGATTCATATAATCTGAAATGAAATTAAAATGACCAAATTGATTCAAATTTAGTATTATTCAATCTGAATCAAAATAAATTTGAATTCAATTTTGTATGAAGTTTAGCCTGAATAAAGTTAATGTGACAATCAAATTTAATATGATCAATTCATTCTGAATCAAATTGATATGACTGAATCAACCTATCCATATAACCTGAATCACTTTGAATCAAATTTAGTTAGATCTATATAACCACAATAAAACTGATATGACAGAATCAATCCAGTCGGATTCAATTTAATATGACCAAATCAAACTAATGTGAATCAACTTCAATCAAGTTTAGTATGATTCATAACCTGAATCAAATTGATATGACCAAATTGATTTGAATCAAATGTAGTACGATCAATTGAACCTAAATCAAATTGACATGACTGAATTCATTTGAATCAAGTTTAGCATGATTAGTAGAAATTTGACGTGACTGAATCGACTTCAGTCAAATTTATTATGATCCATATAACTGGAATCAAATTGATATGACCGAATCGATTTGAATCCAATGAAATATGATCAATTCAACCTGAATCATTTTAATGTGACTAAATCAAACTGATATGACTGAATCAACTTCAATCAAGTTTAGTATGATTCGTATAAGCTGAATCAAATTCGTATGAACAAATCAATTTGAATCAAATGTAGTATGATCAACTGAACGTAAATCAAATTGATAATTTGACTCAAATTTAATATGATCGATATAGTTGGTCAGGCATCAGTTGATCCGTATAACTGGAATCAAATTGATATGACCGAATTGTCATGATATGAGTCAACTTGAATCAAATGAGTCAATGTTTAATTTTTTATTCCTTCTACTTTTGTTAACTTTTTTCTTGATTGAATTGCACTTTTTGCGAACACACTGATTCAGACGTACAGTGAAGGTGAGACGGGCCGCGGGTGAGACGGGGGTGGCAGGAAGACGGATGATTAGAATTCATCCCACGGTGCAAACAAAAGAAGGAATGAAAAAGAGAGAATGCAAAAGGCGGAGAAAGTGAAAAGATTGTACAGCTCCCCCCTAAATCACGGCAGAGGAGGGGAGGGGCGAGAGAGAGAGAGACAGAGAGAGAGAGAGAGAGAGAGAGAGGCGTTTGTTATTCTGAAGGCTTTCCCCTCAGAGCAGCTCGGGCAGTTTGAACAGCAGGTCAACAATTGATTCAATTACAAGACAAACTTCCCAAGAGCCCTACAGCCGTCCGGCTCGAGAGCTCTCCCTCTCTTTTCTCTCCCGCTCTTAACTATAAATGTGGGCCGCTCCTCAGGTAGGAGAGAGTTTAACCTCCTCCGGCACTCGTGACGGTCTCTGAGACGAGAGCGCAGACACAAAGAGCCACGCAGACGAGCTCATTGTGCGCTAATGAATGAGGAAACGGCTGATGACCCGGAGAGACGTTCGGATCGGGCGGCTGGAACCAGTTTTCGTGGCCCGACCCTCTTTAGTTCTGAAGCTGAATTAGAGGATGTGTGGATATTATAGATGAGTTAATGACAGCGTTTCACAACTCATGAATCAAATACTTTTTTTTAAAAAGGCCTCAAATTGCACTCAAATCTCTCCTTTACAGCAAAATATTGCATCTTAATTTTATTACTGTGCTTCAGGTGAATGTGATCGTTCACATTGATTTATAAGAGATAAAGTGAATGAAATGAGTATGTGTGTGTGTGTGTGTGTGGGTTTTCCCTACGTTATGGGGACCAAATGTCCCCACAGGTACAGTAATGCTAGTAAATTTTGACATTGCGGGGACATTTTGTTGGTCCCCATGAGGAAACAAGCTTATAAATCATACAGAATGATCTTTTTGAAAATGTAAAATAGAACATTTTGTGTGATGGGTAGGTTTAGGGGTGGGGGGGGGGGCAGAATGTACAGTTTGTACAGTAGAAAAACTATTACACCTATGGAATGTCCCCATAAACCATGAAAACACAACGTGTGTGTGTGAGAGTGTGTGTGTGTAGGTGTGAGTGTGTGGAGTCAGAGGGTGTCTCAATGCCACACACAGTTAGACTCTTACACACACACACACAAACACACACACACACTGCCGCCAACTTCCTGCTCCCACATTTTTTCCATCTCATGTTCAGCTCGGATTGCTGGAAGTTTTCTTTTCTTTGGATTCTCTCTCATTTTCTGTCTGTCTGAGAATGTTCTGAGTCACGGCTTCACCGGCCCGGAGAAATCAAGCTTTACTAAACTAATTTATTAATATATGTTTATGTGTGTGTGTTTGTTTGTGCATTAATCGCATCCAAAATAAAAGTTTGTTTACATAATATATATATATATGTTTGTACTATGAATATTTATTATGCATATATAAATACACACATATGCATGCAAATATTTAACAAAAATGTATTATATAATGTAAAATATTTATATTTCTATGTAATCTAAATTATATATAAATATAAGTATATGTAATTATCGTAAATAAATACATGTATGTGTGTGTATTTATATATATATATATATACAATAATTATACACAGTACAAACACATTTTATGGAAGCACAAATTTTTATTTTGGATGCGATTAATCGTTTGACAGCACACACACACACACACATATAGAAGAAGAAATACTTTTTTTAGTGTAAAGAAAATTCTAACATAATAATGTAAAGAATCTCCAGTATAAAGAATGTTTTGCACAATGGAAAGATTCATAGTTTATATTAGTGTTGCTTTGTATTATTTATGCAATATTGTGGCTTTTATTAATGTTTTATATCTGGAGTTATCTTTATATTTATTTATATATATTAGTTTGTGATTTTTATTTTTTTGAATTTGAATTAATTTTAGTTTTAGTTTTATTTCAGTCATTTTAATACTTCAAATTCAAGGCAACAGTTTTTCATTTAATATTTATATTTTATTTACTTTCAGATTTCTTTCAATTAACAAAAATGCAATATTTTACTTCATGATTCCAACACTAATATTTACATATATGTAATTTTTTAATATATATATATATATATATATATATGTATACATTTAAAGTGAAAATAAGATTTTTTGATGAAATGTTACATTTTCTCTTTTAATCGTGTTCTTTTGTCATTTTAATTATTAAAAAAAAAAAAAAAATTCTAAAGAGTTCATTTATTTTTACTTTAGTTTTAGTGGTATATTATATATAAACGATAAATTGCACGTAACAGTTAGTCGAAGGAGTTGATTAGATGAGTTTATCACAATTATAAAGCGGTTGTCGGCACTTCTGGACTCTCCTGAAGTCTCTGTGAGCTCTTGATGCAGACGTGAAGCTGTTATCTGGTATTGGGTGTTGAGAGCTGTTTGGCAGAGAGAGTGTGTGTGTGTGTGTGTGTGTGTGTGTGTGTAATATGATCAGTGAATCATTGAGCTCTTCTGACTGTGTTTGGCTCAGAGGAACAGGCCACACACACGCAGGAATACCGCGGTACGGCTCGCCTCCTCCGCCAGAGAACGACTAACACCCATTTAGTCCTGCTCTCTCTCTCTCTCTCTCTCTCTCTCTCTCTCTCAGTGAGTTGATGTGCTCATTTGTTAGTGTTTAGTTATGTAAATGGCCCTCGATGACGGAGCTGTTGTTGTGGTTCTCTCTCAGTGAGTGGGTCGGTTTAGAGCTCCCGGGATCCGTATAGGGCAGAAACAAAAGCTTTTTCATGGCCTGAAAGAAGGAGGTGAAGTGTGGCGAATAAATGAATCTTCCCGTTGATGAGGGATCACTCAATCCACTCTGCATGGATAGTTTTTGTGCAACATTTTCACATCAGGTCTTGAATTGAATGTTGTTTCTGTGATTTTATAACACTTTCATTTACTGTCTGAAATCTATTGCAACTGCACTATTTCAGCAAGATTTAGAAAGCGAACATTAAATTGGGTCGTATATATCTAATATATTATCACTGTTTGTTGTTTATTATTATTGACTTGTAATAGTTATCATGTTTTTTGTGTGTATGTGTGTGTGTTGCACCTATATAAAGCTTATTTTAAGAAATATTCACATTTCCTTCCAGCGATACATGGTCAGACCAATCAGAACACAATATGCAAATGTCGGACCAATTGGTGTTGAGTATGCAAATATTATGAGGACGTCGTTCTCGTTATGCCGTTTAGGAAAACTGAGACGAGTCTATATGTGAAACGGTTCGTATCGCAGAAGATTCCTCGTGAAGTGAGTCAGTGTTTGAGATGTTCTGCTGGGCTCCGGTCCAGTCCTCAGTCCAATCACACACACACACACACACGTTCTTTCAGACGATTTACACATGCGTATAAACACTCAGTATGACTTTATCCCAGAGCGATGAATTAGTTCTGACCCAGCGGGACCACACAATGAGCGCTGCAGGATCTTCGTCAGGAACGCCACTTCTTTAATCAGCTGACGCCGTGTTCAGTTTCAACTCCAGATCTGATGTTTTCCCACTGCGTGTTCTGAACTTCACTGGTTGAAGAACACACAGCAGATTATTATAAGTGTACAAAAGTACTGAAATATTTTATTTCAACACAAAAACGTATATCTTACTAAATAATTTGGCCTCTAAAGGTTCTGGAAAATTAAAATCTTACCGAATTTGAAGTTTTCAAGTGGCGTTTACGTCGTTACGCAATCTCTGATTTGAATTTTGAGTGTTTAAGCTTCGGAATAATTCCTCATCCGTGTGACGATTACTAAAGTATGTGATGGGAAAAGGGACACTGGAAGTAACTTCAAATGGTCTTGGTCATGTGACCCGTTTGTGTCGATGTGTGTGTGGCGTAAGAAAGAGTGTGTGTGGGAGGATCAGTATCTCCAGCATCTGAAGGTCTGGTCTCTGCAGTGTTTCCAGTCACTGCTCTGATTGTTTTAGTGCCTGTGCAAGTTCACTGGACACTTTGACGTGAGAGTGATGATGTGGCGATGATGACATTGCCATTTATGCTGTGAGTGGTTGCTAGGGTGTTGCTATGCAGGATCTCACACTCCAAAAAAAATGAAGTTCTTCCTCAGAGTTTCTGGCTTGTTTTCCAGCACAAATATCTGAACGTTCTTAAATCAAGATTCATTCACTGGAGAACAGAAATGACTGAAGATTAGAAAATCTTGCTTTCTGAAAAATTGATCAGAATAAGTGAGTTCATGCATAAAATATCTGAAAACATAAACAATTTGGTTGCCAGAGTGTTGCTATGCAGTGTTATGGGTGGTTGCCAGGGTGTTGCTATGCAGTGTAATGGGTGGTTGCCAGGGTGTTGCTTTGCAGTTTTTTAAGGTGTTATGAGTGGTTTCCAGGATTTTGCTATGCAGTGTCTAGACTGTTATGAGTAGTTGTCAAGGTGTTGCTAAGCAGTTTCTTGGTTGTTATGGATGGTTGCCAGGGTGTTGCAATGCAGTTTTTTTAAGCTGTTATGGGTGGTTGCCAGGGTGTTGTTATGCAGTTTTTTTAAGGTGTTATGGGTGGTTGCCAGGGTGTTGCAATGCAGTGTCTAGCATGTTATGGGTGGTTGCCAGGTTGTTGCTATGCTGTCTCTAGGATGTTATGGGTGGTTGCCAGGGTGTTGCTATGCAGTGTAATGGGTGGTTGCCAGGGTGTTGCTTTGCAGTTTTTTAAGGTGTTATGAGTGGTTTCCAGGATTTTGCTATGCAGTGTCTAGACTGTTATGAGTAGTTGTCAAGGTGTTGCTAAGCAGTTTCTTGGTTGTTATGGATGGTTGCCAGGGTGTTGCAATGCAGTTTCAAGGTTGTTATGGGTGGTTGCCAGGGTGTTGCAATGCAGTGTCTAGCATGTTATGGGTGGTTGCCAGGTTGTTGCTATGCTGTCTCTAGGATGTTATGGGTGGTTGCCAGGTTGTTGCTATGCAGTTTCTGGGATGTTATGGGTGGTTGTCAGGGTGTTGCAATGCAGTGTCTAGCATGTTATGGGTGGTTGCCAGGTTGTTGCTATGCTGTCTCTAGGATGTTATGGGTGGTTGTCAGGGTGTTGCTATGCTGTCTCTAGGATGTTATGGGTGGTTGCCAGGTTGTTGCTATGCAGTTTCTGGGATGTTATGGGTGGTTGTCAGGATGATTTGCTTGGTTTAATCAGAATGAGCATTAGTACTAGTCATGATGGACTTAAACAGCACTGAAAATCTCAGCACACACACACGCACACACTCACGCACACACACACACACACATCTGTAGGGCCACACATGATCATTATGGTTATTTTGTCTATTTTACACATAATTATTGTGGTGGCAGTAACTCTGGTGGTTATTATGAAGCTTTAGTGATGCTATTCTGGGCCGGATTGGTCAAAGAGGAAGAGTGTGTGTGTACAGGTGAGGCTGAAGATGAAGAGCAGATTGTTTTCTAGCAGATGTGACCTTGCAGCTGTAATAGAAGACAGTGAATGAACGAGTGTGGAGGGTTGAGACGCTCTCGTCATAGTAGCACGTGTGTGTGTGTGTGTGTGTGTGTGTGTTTAGCAGCTGGATGCCAGCTGTGAGTCTGTCGGTGGAGCTGTTTTGCTCCATTCTTCCCTTCAGACAAGCTGACTGAGTAGAATCATGTGTAAATGATGAAATGAGCGTGTAGAAGGAGAGCAGAGCAGATGGAGGTGTGAGGTTTGGTGGAAACCACAGGTATGGACGGCACCGGACGCCGCTCGCTCTGGACAGAGAGTTTGGGTGCAGACGCTGGAAAAAGAGGACGCCCTTTTCACTGAAGTTTCCTTTAAACAGTTTACGGTTGCCATGACAACAGCTAAACGATTTAATTCCAAAAGAATCTTTTTTGCAACATTAGCAGCCAGAATCTGGTGTTCGATCACCTAAACTAACAGAAAAAAAACATCATTCATGGAAACGTTTTAGTTTTTTTTTTAATGTTACTACTAGTTTCAGAACGTTTCGAGAACATTGAAAGTAACGTTCAAAAGTAACGTTCCCATATTGTTTGAAGAAAGGAATGTTGAACATTCAGAAATGACGCTTTTACATCACATTTTGTTTGCTTTTATAATGTTGCAAAATTCATTCATGATGAAACCAATTTCATTTCAGTCATAAGCAGCTCGACAAAAGACAAAAGTGTCGTTATTCAGATCAATTCAGTTCAGTGACTGTCACTGTTTTGTCCTCAGTTCGGTTCGTTTCTTCAGTTTGCTTCAGTAACAGCTGCTTCATCTGCATCACACACCTGGTTTGGTGATTACTTGCATTTTAATGAAACCGAGCTCGAGTCAGCGGATATTTCGTCGAGGGAATAACTGACCGAAAAATCCAGCGAGGGGCGTTTGAGTTGTTGGAGTTATGAAAACAAAGCCAGAGCTGGAAAACAAAGTTTACCATTGAAGAAAAACAGTGATATTGAGAGAGGCGGAGAGGGAAAAAAACGAGGCGTAATTTCGCCGTGGTTGGTCCGATCCCAAGCCCGGCCCATTTCTCTCCTTTTTGGGCCACGTCAGGAACGGCTGGCTACATTAGAGCTGCCATTATCCTCTCCAAGTCATAACAGCCAGAACACCCACCTCGACAGAGAGGAGGAGGAGGAGGAGGAGGATCCGCGGGGGGAGGGGAGGGGGAGACGGAGCGAGAAAACAAGCCAAGAGAGAAAGTTGTTGCAGATCAGGGCGTACGAGACACGTTTTACACCGTTTTACAGGCCTTCTGTCTGTCTGCTGGAACAGATTTACCACTGAGAGTCTCTTCTGCTCACCAAAGCTGCATTTATTTGATCAAAAATACAGTAAAAATTCTGAAATACTTTGTTGTCGTTTAAAATCATCAGTTTTCTATGTGAATGTATAGTAGAGTGTAATTTATTCCTGAATCATTCCTCCGGTCTTCAGAGTCACATGATCCTTCAGAAATCATTCTGACATGATGATTTGATTATTATTAATGTTGAAAACAGTTTTTTTTTTTATTGGAAACTGATGCATTTTATTTTTCAGGATTCCTTAATGAACAGAACAAATGTCACTTTTGATCAATTTAATGAGTTTTGGAATGGCAGCGCAATCTGAGCTTTTGTTTTTAATCCTAAAAAGCACCGAGTGAAAAGGGAGTTTTGGTGTAGCCCCGCCCACTGTGGAATCCCATTGGTCCAAAATCCCACTCCAAATATTCTTGCGTTCGGTGCAAAATCAAACGAAAGCACATATATCAAATTAAAATCATAGAAATAAAAGTAACATTTAAAACATGATTGATTAAATACTTCAAATAATCGTTATATAATAATCTTTCTGCGGGACATCCGTGACTGACGGTCACACAGTGACATGTGTGAGTTCTGACAGGTGTGTGTCCATGTGTGCTGCAGCACGTGTGTGTGTGTGTGTGTGTGTGTGAGACCTCCCTCATGGTATTTATTGGGCCGGGCAGCTGTGGCTTCATACGAGATCTCTATTTAGCGTCTGAAACTCATTAGTACACGTTACCAGATATACACCTACACACACACACACACACACACACACACACACACACGTGTAGGTCTCTAGGAACATGTCCTTTACTGAAGAACTATGTTTGTACAATATCATGTTAGTTTAATATATTTCTAGTTACTTCAAAGAATAAAGTGATTTTACATGATAGAAACTGTGATGACATCATGGCATGACATCATGTGCTTGTGTCGTTATTATTTACGCTCTAAAATTAAAAATGGTGTGTGAAATGAATGCATGAGGTCTAATGCGGTGATGTGTGTGTTCCTGCAGAGGATTGTGGGTGTAGCGGGTGTGTCCGTCTCGATGCCAGTGGATATGCAGCCGCACCAGGGGCTGTACCACTACGACAACACCGCCAACCAGCCGAGCAGAGGGTACATCACTCGCACACGCTCCCTATAGAGGGTACATCACTCGCACACGCTCCCTACAGAGGGTACATCACTCCCTACAGAGGGTACATCACTCGCACACGCTCCCTATAGAGGGTACATCACTCGCACACGCTCCCTACAGAGGGTACATCACTCCCTATAGAGGGTACATCACTCGCACACGCTCCCTACAGAGGGTACATCACTCCCTACAGAGGGTACATCACTCGCACACACTCCCTATAGAGGGTACATCACTCGCACACGCTCCCTATAGAGGGTACATCACTCGCACACGCTCCCTACAGAGGGTACATCACTCGCACACGCTCCCTATAGAGGGTACATCACTCGCACACGCTCCCTACAGAGGGTACATCACTCGCACACGCTCCCTATAGAGGGTACATCACTCGCACACGCTCCCTATAGAGGGTACATCGCTCCCTACAGAGGGTACATCACTCGCACACGCTCCCTATAGAGGGTACATCACTCGCACACGCTCCCTATAGAGGGTACATCACTCGCACACGCTCCCTACAGAGGGTACATCACTCGCACACACTCCCTATAGAGGGTACATCACTCGCACACGCTCCCTATAGAGGGTACATCACTCGCACACGCTCCCTACAGAGGGTACATCACTCGCACACGCTCCCTATAGAGGGTACATCACTCGCACACGCTCCCTACAGAGGGTACATCACTCGCACACGCTCCCTATAGAGGGTACATCACTCGCACACGCTCCCTATAGAGGGTACATCGCTCCCTACAGAGGGTACATCACTCGCACACGCTCCCTATAGAGGGTACATCACTCGCACACGCTCCCTATAGAGGGTACATCACTCGCACACGCTCCCTACAGAGGGTACATCACTCGCACACACTCCCTATAGAGGGTACATCACTCGCACACGCTCCCTATAGAGGGTACATCACTCGCACACGCTCCCTACAGAGGGTACATCACTCCCTACAGAGGGTACATCACTCGCACACACTCCCTATAGAGGGTACATCACTCGCACACGCTCCCTACAGAGGGTACATCACTCGCACACACGCTCCCTATAGAGGGTACATCACTCGCACACGCTCCCTACAGAGGGTACATCACTCGCACACGCTCCCTATAGAGGGTACATCACTCCCTACAGAGGGTACATCACTCGCACACGCTCCCTATAGAGGGTACATCACCGCACACGCTCCCTATAGAGGGTACATCACTCCCTATAGAGGGTACATCACTCCCTACAGAGGGTACATCACTCCCTATAGAGGGTACATCACTCGCACACGCTCCCTATAGAGGGTACATCACTCGCACACGCTCCCTATAGAAAAATATAAAATTGTGTTTCATTTTATAAATCATTTAAAACTGTTGGGATCTGCAACACAATTGCAAGAACTATAATTTGCCAAGTTAGGGTTAAGAGTTTTCTCAATTCGTTACTGTAGAATTAATTTTGGCAGTTTTCAGTCGAAGCTGACCGCGTTCTCTCTGATCATGAATATTAATGATCTCATTGGTCTCTGGCTCCTCCTCTCACCGAGGCTCCTCCTCCTGCTGAATGCCACCCATGTTGAGCCGACTCTCTCTCTCTCTCTCTCTCCCAGCTGCTTATTACTGGTCAGAGAGCAGAAACTCTCCGCATGACTGACCAAACCAGACTCAGGTTACTTCAGAGAGCGAGACGGACAGACGAATAGAGTTCAATTTTAGAATAACAACTCTTTTTTTAGTCGTGCCAAATAAAAACATGCAAATTTGAATGAAATAGTTCTCACAAAAAAAATGTCTTTTTGAAAAGAAAGAAAACTCTCTAAATCACCCCAAAAACATTCTTGTCCAGCACAAACATCTGAACATCCCTAAAATATCACAAATTCCCCCGAGAAACAAAACCGTATTCAGAGAATGTTTGCTTTCGCTTTCACACTTAAAACAAGTGAAAAGGATTTTATTTTCAAGATAGATACTCTAAAAAGTGAGATTAAATAGGTTAGTAATTGATCTAATGAATCTAAATATTCAGATTTACGTCTCAGCTTTTGCTTATCAGATAAATGATAAATCCATCTTCATATAGGAATATTTAGATCTCATTACTGGAAAACAAGACAAAGACGCTCATTAAGAATATGATGAGAGAGAGACAGAGAGAGACAGAGAGAGAGAGAGGCAGAGAGAGAGAGAGACAGAGAGAGAGACAGAGAGAGAGAGAGAGACAGAGAGAGAGAGAGAGAGAGAGAGAGAGAGACGTGCTGGATTAGTGTGAGGAGATTAAACGGCTCCGGAATACACAGTGTTCAGAGGGAATTAGTGAGACCACCGTCACTGAACACACATCCGACAACATCAGGGAAGAGAGGCAGAAGATGAGCAAAAGAGAGGAAGAGGGAACAAAACGGTCATCAAAATGTGAAGATAGCAAAAGAGGGAAATAGAGGAATGTTGGGGATTCCCACTGACATGTTCTTAGTGTTTCATTGGTGTGAGTTTGAAGGGAAATGGCGCCTCATGGTGGCCATATGGAGGAGTCACAATAAAGTCAGTCATCTCAAGCACTAGAGCTCTAGTGTTATATAGCAATATAATACAGAGCACATCAATGAAAGTGTGTAATAAGTGTGTGTGTGTGTGTTTGTAGACTGGCTCTGTCAGTGAGATCCCCCTACAGCGAGGTGTCGTCTGTGTGTGTGGCGCGCCCTAGTGGTCAGCCACCGGATAGCAGAGAGATGTACAACCCCTCCATGACCCCTGGAGCCTGTATGGACCAGTACATGCGGCCGCCGCATGCACCCCCACCGCACGGCATGATGGGACACCGCGGGATGCCGCCGCCTGAGAGTGAGTGCCGTCATCGAGCGTTCATCAGTAGTGACACAGTGCGATAATATATCAGATTGCTGAACAAATCTAATCTTAAAATTTAGGATTAAATTGGGCGCTGTTCTGAAAACGGCCAGCTGGTGGCGCTCGCGGACACTTTGCGTTTTTCCCGCTTTGGTTACTAGTATCCCATTGTGAAGAATGCAGTTGGCAGTATTGTCCAGTCGCTGTACAAGAAGGATGATTGGTCGGTGTGGTTTTTGTCCCGCCCCTGCTCCACCGTGATTGGACAAAAAATAGGGTTTCTCAGCTACAAAAAAATGGCAAACAAACCTGTTAAAAAACGATTAAATTTTACATCGTGCATCAAAATGCAGTCATCAGTTTGTCTAAAAGAACACACAACACCTGACATGCAGGGAAAAAAGAGCACTAAATTGTGCACAGAATTTACTAATTCATTCCCTCGATTTGTTAAATCGTGCATTTATTTCCTTGGATTTGTTAAATTTTATGCATGATTTAGTAATTGATTCCCTCATTTTGTTAAATCGTGCATTTAGTTCCTTGGATTTGTTGAATTTTATGCATGATTTAGTAATTCATTCCCTCGATTTGTTAAATCGTGCATTTAGTTCCTTGGATTTGTTGAATTTTATGCATGATTTAGTAATTGATTCCCTCATTTTGTTAAATCGTGCATTTAGTTCCTTAGATTTGTTAAATTTTATGCATGATTTAGTAATTCATTCCCTCGATTTGTTAAATCGTGCATTCAGTTCCTTGGATTTGTTGAATTTTATGCATGATTTACTAATTCATTCCCTCGATTTGTTAAATCGTGCATTTATTTCCTTGGATTTGTTGAATTTTATGCATGATTTAGTAATTGATTCCCTCATTTTGTTAAATCGTGCATTTAGTTCCTTGGATTTGTTGAATTTTATGCATGATTTACTAATTCATTCCCTTGATTTGCTGAATCGTGTATGTGATTTACGTTTTTCCGCCTGCATGGCGGGGCTTTCTATCAGAAATCTTCGACAGGATGGTTTTACGAACGATTAAAAAATTCAAAAAAATAAATAAATTGGTGCCGCTCGTGTTTCACGATCGACCCGTGTTGTTGTTTTAGGTGTCAGTGGCGCCCCCTACTGTAACCAGAGCATGATGTCCTCTCATCACAGTCTCCCTCATCACCACCAGCCGGGATCTGATCCCATGGGATCAGGAGACGGTGAGTTATTTCAATAATTTAACAACACATTCACATGCTCATGGTCCAATGTAGGTTAATGGACACATGATTTTATTTAAAAACACGACAAAATAAATAAATATTTGAATTATTTATATATTTATTTTAATTAATTATCAGCGTCTCATCGACACACAAACACCAGATTTGGAAAGCTTGTCATAATTAAAGTTAATTTATACCATACTTCATATTGAAATAGTAAAAGTTTATATTTTTAAAACATTTATTTATTTTAATTTTTATTCATTAAACCGGATCTAAATGTTAATTACAAATGCACCATTGCTAGTTATTGTTCATGCACGATTCATGGACTAAAGTTATTCGTAACCAAAGATTAATAAAAGCACTCGCTGCTATCTTGCGTATTGAATCTTATTATAAAGTGCTACAAAAATGATCTTTCTTTCTCTCTGTCCGTCAGCGTCGTGTTTCTCGACCCCTCGCTCCATGCTGAAGTTGAGTAAGAAGCGTGCGCTGTCCATCTCGCCGCTGTCCGACGCCAGCGTGGACCTGCAGACCGTCATACGCACCTCGCCCAACTCGCTGGTGGCCTTTGTCAACTCTCGCTGTGGGCAGAACGCCGCCAGCTCGTACGGGCATCTGTCTGTGGGCACCATGAGGTGAAGATCTGCGTTACAGCGTCTCGAGACTCCGCGCTTTTACGTTAAAGCGCACAACCTGATCCATGTCCATGCGTTCCTTGTGATTTCAGTCCATCTTTGGGTTTCTCCAGCTCCATGAACTACCCGTCCAGACCTCAGGGGAACATGTACAGCTCTCCGTCCTGCCACGGGCCTCCACCCCGCCTGCCTCCGCACAACCCCCGACTCCACGGCCCTCAGAAACACACACATGTGAGAGACGCTATTTACAGTTACACTTTACAGTAAGATCCCCTTAGTTAATGAGGAATAGTGGCTGGGTGTGTCACTTTTAAAATGTACTTCACTACAGATTACAGAATACACGCTCTAAAAAGTCATTTGTGACGTATTTCGTTACATTACTCAAGTTTAGTGACTTCATCTAAATATTTTAGAATACTTTGGAATACTAATAAGTGTGGAACAAACGCAAAAAAGATCATTGAGAGTTTTTATCTCACAATTCTGACTTTTTCCCTCAGAATTGAGTGATATAAAGTTGCGATTGTGAGTTATAAAGTCAGAATTATGAGATAAAAACTCACAATATTGAGAAAAGTCAGAATGATGAGATATTAACTCACACACTAAACATTAAAACTCAAAGTAATCACTTTGGTAATCTAAAACACTTTTCAGATGGAACTGTAATCTGATTACCACCCATTTACAATGAAACACACTCACTCACATCTTGTATTTTAAATGCGTCACTAAGTTACTTGTGTTTCGTTACTCCTCGACCCTGGTGTTTATTAAGCGTAATGATTGTTAATAAAAGCACAACTCTTCCATAAAACACAATCCATTAAATAATATTAACACAACTTTTGATTTTAATCATTTATTAGGAAATGTTACAATTAATATCAACTAAGATTAATAAATGTTTTAGAATGATTTTTCACTAAATAATGTCCAGTATTGGAACATGTTACCATTTTTTTTTTAAATATTACAATTTAGATTTATTCTCATTTCAGTTGTAGTTTTTATTGATTTAGATTTCTCATTTTTGGTTTATGCATGTTACAATTTATACTTTAATTTTATGTGTATTCGTCATTTTTTAAATGCTACCATTTAGGTTTAATTTATTCTTATTTGAGTTTTAGAATTTATTTATTTGCAAAAATTAGAAACGTTGCGAGTGTCATTAAATACGAAATTAACATGAAGGTAATATTAACAAATGTAAAGTTTCATCATTTTTTTAAAATTTAGTTTTAGATATTTTAGAACGTCAACATTTTTAATGAATTTTGAAGTTTTCGTTTTAACCCTGCTGTGTGTCTTCAGCTGAAGACGGAGCCGGTTCTGGGGAGCGTGATGGACAGCATTAACATCAAGAGTCTGGAGGAGCATTCGGAGGGGGACGTGGCGAGTCCGTCCTCCACTGGAACCCAGGTAATGTGGGGAGCCGTCGCCCGTCTCTCACTCCAGAAGTTTGGCTGCAATACTCGTGGATGTTTATGTTATTCCATGCGCTGCGTTTCCCAGGATCCTCTTCTGGGTTTACTAGAAGGTAGAGATGATCTGGATAAAGAGGAGAAACCTGAACCAGAGGCCATTTACGAGACCAACTGCCACTGGGAAAGCTGCAGCAAAGAGTTCGACACTCAGGAACAACTCGTGCACGTGAGAGAGATCCGAGAGTTGTTCCCTCAGCTGTCGTTTCACACCAATGCGTTGCTACTTTGTTTCACATTTTGTTTCACATTTTGTCTTTGTCTAACAAGCTCCAAAAAGGAAGAAAAGCCATGAAAGCACCATGTCAGCAGTCCACATGACTTGTGTGCTATAAGATTTGTGTGAGAAACCGAAAGAAAATCAATTTTCCCTTCCTCTGAAATCTCGTTCCGTTCAGATGGAGAAAAAAGAAGAAGCAATAAATACAACCGAAGAAATGGCTGAATATGAATAAAATGCATTTAAGTTCTAAAATGACTAAAACTGAAAAAAACCCCCCCAGTAATAAAGTCATTAAAAATAGTAGCACTTTAACTTAACTACATTAGTTCACTAAGAGTGAAACGTATTTATTAATCCTAGTCGGCGTTAAATCGGTCCTTGATCATGATTTGACTTTTTTTGTAACTTCAGTGAGTGTGTGATGTTGATGTTTGAGCAGAAACAACATCTGTGAAGTTACGACGCTCAAAGTTCAATGCAAACAGAGAGATTTTCTTTGACAGACTACAACAAACAGCTGGAATCAACTCCACAACAACCACATCGATTTATCCACGAACCGTTCAGAAGCGTCTCTCCATCCGTTCGAACACTTTCCTCATTTTGTCTGCGTGAGATTCTCCAGCTTTGTTGTTGTCGAGCCGTTGAAGCTCCGCCCTCTTCTGGAGCTCATTTGCATTTAAAGGGACGCGCACAATAACTTTAACCAAATTTAACCAGCGATAAGAAATGATCTGTGGAGGATTTTGAGCTGAAACGTCACTGGAGACACCAGAGACTCATATTAGATCTTGTGAAAAGGCTTGACAAACATTTGCTAACGTATTGTTAAAATCTGTTAACATTATTTCATTGACCTGAGCGGACATGAACGATAACAATTGTATTTTATGAGCTAAAGTCAACAAAAGATGACTAAATAATGTAACAAATGAATTGCTCACGGTCAACTAATGGGATCGCAATCGTAAACTGTCGCAAAAAAGAACAAATAAAATCACGCAATATGAAATACTATAATAGTACATAAACGACGCCGGCACCGTGTGTTTTGTCTCCGTCAAGCATCCCGTTTCCTCCGTCATGATTTCCCTTCCTCTCGCACAGCACATCAACAACGAGCACATCCACGGGGAGAAGAAGGAGTTCGTGTGTCACTGGAAGGACTGCTCTCGAGAGCAGAGGCCCTTCAAGGCGCAGTACATGCTGGTGGTCCACATGCGCAGACACACCGGCGAGAAACCGCACAAGTGCACTGTGAGTCACGCTCATGTTAGATGGCTTCTGTTCAAACTCTCCTGAAAACAACTGAACATAAATGTTTGTGTGCGTCAGTTCGAAGGCTGTAATAAAGCGTACTCGCGGCTGGAGAACCTGAAGACTCACCTGCGCTCGCACACCGGCGAGAAACCGTACGTGTGCGAGCACGAGGGCTGCAACAAGGCTTTCTCCAACGCGTCAGACCGAGCCAAGCACCAGAACAGAACACACTCCAATGAGGTATACATGACCGAAAAAACACACGTCATGGATTTCACGATCAGTCCAACCCAGGAATTCTCAAAGTGTGGTCCGCCAAAACATGACCTAAACCGCTCGTCTCATTTATGTCCACGTTCAGTTTGAGATGGAAATCTCCAACAGATCTGTTAGTTTTGTAACGTTTCATTTCAGTGATTTTGGACTTTAAGGGGAACATTTTTTCAGCATTTTATTGTTGCCATAGTTACAACCATATACCCACCGCCTCAGTTTTAAACTAGCGTATTTTCCGGACTATAAGCCGCAACTTTTCAACCTTGCGGCTTTAACAACGACGCGGCTAATGTATGGATTTTTCCCGCTTTCAAATTTTCTTCACTCAAAAAAACATTGTGATGTGCTCAGTTGTTTTGGCGGCATGATTACGGTTGAGATCGAATCGAGCGCGCTCAAACTTCCCATCATTCTGATCACGGGAGTCATTTTGTCACCCTCATCATGGCAAAGACACGGAGAAATGCATGTGATGCTGCTCTCCAGTTGATCTGGCTGTAGGAAAAGGAAGTAGAGTCGATGATGAGACGTTGGAAACAGCAGCGTGAGCGCCTACATAGGAAATAATCAATACGCGCGCGCAAAAGACGCGATATGCATCATGTGCATTTCTCCGTGTCTTCGTCATGATGAGGGTCACAAAATGACTACCGTAATGAGAATGATGGGAAGTTTGAGCGCGCTCGATTTGATCTAAACATGCCGCCAAAAAACTGAGCGCGTCACAGAATGTCAATGAACATTCGAGATGTTGCAACTGTGCAGATCCGACTGAAAGCCAAAACAATGATGAAGTTTGAGGATTTTAGTAGTTAAAGCCTGTGTAAAGTTCATTTGTTTCAATGTACCTGTAGACACCTGCGGCTTATTTATGTTCAAAATAATATTTTTTTGAAAATTCAGTGGGTGAGGCTTATATTCAGGTGCGCTCAATAGTCCGGAAATTACGGGAATGGCTCTTTGGAATGACATTAAGTGGTAATTAATTGCAGTTCCCCCCCCCCGCATGTGCAGTTTGTTGTTCATATTAAGCTGCTGCTCATTTTCACATTTACTTTTTCAAGTGAAATCAAATTCATATAATAATTTCTGATCGTATCATTGCATTAGTGTTTTCGAATAATTAGTTTTTGGCTCGAAACAGTTTAGTTTATCCTTCCTATTTTGTTGTTTTTGGGCGGCGTGTTAGAGCGGGATTCCGTGAGGCGGTCCTCGGAAAAAAAACATCGGAAGAGAAAGTTTGAGACACACTGGTCTAACCTGACATTCTTTCATTCGCCACATGCCAAGCTGGAGGATAAACACTAAACGTAATTGAGCAATAGTGTTCGTTCAACTTGGATTCTGTTTACATGCCAACCATGCTCTCTTCTCTCCGGCCTTTAGAAGCCGTACGTTTGTAAGATTCCCGGCTGTACAAAGCGCTACACAGACCCGAGCTCTCTGAGGAAGCATGTGAAGACGGTACACGGACCCGAGGCTCACATCACTAAAAAGCACCGCGGTGACACCGGCCCACGTCCTCCAGGTCTGACCGCTGCAGGTCAAAGCTCTGAACTTCTGATAGAGAAAGAGGAGAGAAGCAGAGAGGACTGCAAGTTACTCGCTCCGGAAACCACACTGGTAAGACAAGATCGTCGATTTACCATTTTTAGCTTCGACGCTCACTGTAATGGATACTCAGGTGAATCATTTCTCTCTCTCTTCCTCTAGAAATCTCAGCCAAGCCCTGGTGGCCAGTCGTCCTGTAGTAGCGAACGTTCTCCACTGGGGAGCGCCAACAACAACGACAGCGGTGTGGAGATGAACCTTAATGCGGCGGGCAGTCTCGAGGACTTGACCACTCAAGAGGAGAACGGGAACACGGGTGTCGCCGAGTCCGGCGGTGGTGTGGGGTCGGGGGGGATGTGCATGTCCGTACAGGCCTTGAAGAGGTTGGAGAACCTGAAGATCGACAAACTGAAGCAAATTCGCCGGCCAACCCCACCTGGGCGGAGCGGAGGAAACAAACTACCGGCTCTCTCAGGTGAAAGATCACGCTCGTTTGTTTTTTTGATTGCAGTCCGTATTAATCTGATGAAAAGGGGTGTTTTGTTTTACTCGACCATAACGAATATGAGATGAACATGTGCATAATGATGATGCTTGCGGGTTAATGCATACATACGAAATTACATGATTACATACTTATGCACACAATATAAACAATAACACAACATGCACACATTTACAATATAAAACGCTATTTTCATGAACTAAAACTGACTAAAATGAATGAATATGACTTGACTTAATTTTTGCCAGGATATTTAAAAAAAGACTAAATGACTAATTACGAAAATGATTTTCACCCAAAATTGAAAATCAGCGCATTATTTATTCACCCTCAAGCCATCCTACGTGACTTTCTTCTTTCAGTCAAACACAATCTTGAGTTATCTTAAAAATATCCTGGCTCTTCCGAGATTCATAATTGGAGAATGAGATTTTGAAGTCCTCAAAAGTGCATCCATCCATCATAACACGTACTCCACGTGGCTCCGTGGGGTTAATAAAGGCCTTCTGGAGCAAATCGATGCACTTGTTTAAGACAAATATCCTTATATAATCAGCTTCCGGCGTGACAGACATACGCATTCGACTTGCATCCAAAAAGTGTCAACTTCTGTGACCGAAAACACAATGCCATGATGTTCTGCGCTTTATCATACTACGCGATGTCTGACATTATAGCGCATTAGTACGTCATGTCGCAAAAGTTACCACTTTTTGGACGCGAGTCGAATTTATTTGGAAGTAAGTAGATTTTGTTTTACACAAATGCATCGATTTGCTTCAGAAGGCCTTTATTAGCCCCGATGGTTGGACTTCAAAATCTCCAATCAGTACCATTATAAATCTTGGAAGAGCCATGATATTTTTTAATATAACTCCGATTGTGTTTGGTTGAAAAAAAAAAAAAGGAGTCATAAACAGCTAGGATGGCTTGAACCATCCCTTTAATGCTCAATTAATGCTTAATCTCAATCTATTATTGCAATTAATTTATATAAAAAATTAGTTGTACGATTAAAAACTAACTACAAGAAAAATATACAAACACTGCAGTAAATTTATTATTTATATAAAATAAACATTTTTCATGCTTGGGCGTCAGAACTCGGAACTGTGCTGTGAGGTTAAAGTTAAATTTACATTTATTCTTTTGGCATTTTGTGCATTTAAGGTTTTCATGTTGTAGTCATCAAACCCATTACCTTAGCATTGCTTCATGCTTTTCCAGAAATTCTGCCCTTTAGTAGTAACTCTGTTTCCTTCTCTGCTCCTTTCAGCAACAGGAGAGATGATGGCCATGTGTGCGCCCTCACCCTTGCTCTCCAACCGGCGTGTAATGGAGCTTTCTGCCCCTGATCTGGGCGGAGTTAGCGGAATGGGAATGTCCTGCCCACCGAACGATCGGCGCGGCAGCGGCACCAGCAGCCTCAGCTCTGCCTACACAGTGAGCCGCCGCTCCTCTATGGTCTCCCCCTACCTATCAAGCCGACGCTCCAGCGATGTGTCCCAGGTGGGTCACTGCCAGTCTGTGATGGGGGGTGATGTGCCCGGTGACCCACTGTCTCCTCAGATCAGCCAAAGAAGCGGATCGTGCCAGAACGCTGGCGGATTGCCAGGTCTTCCAAGTCTCACTCCTGCGCAGCAGTACAGTTTGAAGGCTAAATATGCAGCAGCAACAGGTGGTCCACCGCCCACCCCGCTACCCAACATGGACCAGCCTGGCACCCCTAGCAGACATGTGGGATTCTTGAGGGAATGCCATGGCCAGCCTCTTCCTCCATTTCTGCAGCCAGGTGGCTTGAGGAGGCACAGTTCTAATGCCGAATACGGCACGGGAGTGATCTATCCGCATCAGGCACCCGGCAACAACACGAGACGTGCCAGCGATCCAGTGCGCTCAGGGGCTGACCCGCAGGGTTTACCTAAAGTCCAACGCTTTAATAGCCTGAGCAACGTGTCCCTCATGAGTCGACGCAACGCGCTGCAGCAGTGCGGGTCTGACGCCGCTCTCAGCAGGCACATGTACTCCCCCCGTCCACCGAGCATCACTGAAAATGTCATGATGGAGGCCATGGCCATGGAACCTCACGGGAGCACCGAAGGCCGAGAGCAGGGCAGCTTGATCCAGGGTGGAGACAGAGCTTACATAGGCTACCAGCAAACTCAGCACCACCCTCACAATGCCAGTCAACTGTCTCCTGGACAAGAAGGTTTAGGCTGCATGGATCAAGTCTACCAGTCTCAAATGCAAGGTCCGTACCAGGGCCAGAGTGAGGAGATCTGCGCAACCGGGGTGATGGGTCAGGCTGACATTGCAAACAATCTTTTACAGCAAGCTGAGTACAGTATGAGCACTTGTCAGCTCAGCCCATCCGGCCCACACTATCCTAGTCAAGGCGACGGATCAGGGCCCTGGGGACAGACCAACCAGCTCCACAGCCCTCAGACCGGCATGCAGTACCAGGGTGCAGGCATGCAAGGACAGCACTACCTTCAACAGGGCATATACAACCCTACATCTGCTCCTGGCCATCAAAGAGTGACTGTAAAACCTGAACAGTTCCATCCGTCCATGGGAAGTTCCAGTTCCTGCCAGAACACCAAACCTCTCCACCAGCATCGGCATAATGCGAATATGCAGGGATATCCACCGCAAGGCCAGGGCCTCATGGGCAGGTCCTCCAATGCCAGCTGTGACTTCCATCACGGGCAGGTCGGAACGCAAGTCGGTCTCCCACAGCAAAGCCAGGCGGGATCGTTTCCGAGTGGTGGAGGTATAAATCTTGCGCTGGCGGAGAGCCGCAGGTCACAGACCCCAATGCATCAAATGAAAGAGATGATGGTGAGGAACTACGTGCAGTCCCAGCAGGCTCTCCTATGGGAACAGCAGCAAGAGCAGAGGGTTGTCGATGGTCTCTGCGTGAAGCCTGACGGCATAGACATGGGAGGACAAACCGCGATGCTGCAGCACAGCCCGCAGCATCAACAAGCAAACCAGAACCTTTATCCCGGCAACACTTATCAAGGCTTCCCGAATCAGAACTTGATGAGCCCACCACAAAATCGAGTTCCTGGCACTGTCAAGGAGCATACAGCTGGGATGCAGGGCTCCTGCTACGGGCCGGACATGGTCCCACGACCACCTCAGGCACGGAAGCCTCTGAGTCGCCAGAACAGCCTCTCCCAGCAGGCAGGTGGAGCTTACCTTGGCAGCCCACCTCACCTGAGCCCGGTCCACTCCACCGCCAGTCCCAGAAGAGGAGTGCGGCTCCCACCGGTTCAACAACAGCCGCATTCAGAAAACTTCCCCAATAACAACAACCCCATGTACTACACAGGCCACATACACATGCAACATGACATAGAGAAGACTCAGGATGGTCCATGTCTGGCCCAGCAACACCTGACAGGGATAGACCCTAGTACCAAACCCACATCGATGGCCTACTCGGACCCTGCACCCATGTCCAATGCCTTAGAAAACCTGGACTTGGAGAACGCTCAGATTGACTTCGCTTCCATCATCGATGACCCAGAGCCTTCATCTTACAGTCCAATAAACCCACCACTGGGACACCACCAGTGCTCCTCTCAGACCTCCTCGCGTCTCACCACACCCCAAACCTCCATCACCCTTCCAAGTGGCCTCTCTAATATGGCAATTGGGGACATGACCTCAATGTTGACATCCCTAGCTGGGGAGAACAAGTACTTGAACACATTATCTTAAAGTGTTTTTTTTTTTACGTATAATTGGGCCAAAGTGAGCATGTTGACTCAGAAACTATTGCCCTCACGACACTAAAGGTCCCTCTTCTTGTTTGAACGCCACGTACTGATGGTTCTGCTGGTGCACAACATGGGATCTCGCAGATTTTGCGTAAGAGTTTTGTAAGTGTGTAAAATATGTTTCGAAACATTACCACAGAGGGCTAATAACTATTATTACTCAAGGGGCATTCCGGGCACTACTGTGAGACTGTTCAGATGGAAGTCTTTGTTTAAAGTGTAAATATGAGCATTGGACTGTAGTTGGTGGAAAGATAGAATCCAAGAAAATGTACTATTTGATACTTATCTGGACTTGGACTGGCAAAGAAAGCCACACGAACGCCACATTTGAAGACTGCAATGCAAAGTGAGTGAATGTGTAAAGGAAGAAGCTGGTAGGCACATTCTCTAAAAGAATTGGTAAAGGAAAGTGCCTTTGTCCGTTGTGGCCTCTTTGATTCCTCACAGGTACGACAAGTTGGAGAAAACGAGATACATGGATGGATGGGTAAACACAGTATGAAGCCCAAAGTATACTTCAATTTTGGCACAAATACCTAGAGTATTAGTACAGCCCAACGCATAGCCTTTCAGAGTATATATGAACGAAAGTTTCATTTTGTCTGCACTATTTCTTTCCAAAAGTTATGAGCAATAAAAAACGTCTTTTAAACTAGATTCATGTGCATCTCTGAACTCCCTCCTCAGAGACTTTTTTGCATCTTCTGGAGTTTTTTGTTCCATCCGTTTCTTTTTCGACCATGAAAAGGCCAGGCCGGTGCCACCTTGTGGACTAGCTAATTAGTGCAAAAGAATTCAAGGTGGCACATGCGTGCCTTAAGCAAACAGACTGCATGCGGTTAGAGAAAACGGGCTATGATGATGACGTGCACATTACCGCAACACACAAAAAGTATACTTTGGGCTTAAGAGAAAGAGTTTTCTCGTTAAAACTCATTGCTTACTGTCATAATGGCAGATTACGGAACAGTATTTTAAAGCCTTGTCCATTATCGCTCTAGGTCTAGACAAGTGCCTTTGAATCCTAATATTCATTCAAAGTTGTAGTGTTTGTTTTCTGATTGTTTGACTAGTCTGCTTTCAGACAGATACGTTTAAGGGTAACGGCACTGAGTTGTGTTTTTATGTAATGTTTCTCTTAGTCTGCGTCTGCGCTACATAACCCAAGCTAGCATGCGTATGCATTGCACTGACAACAGCACTGAGCTGAGGAGAAGTGATGAATTTTTATTAAAGTTTCCACATAGTATGAAAGTTACATACACAGTAAAAACCCCAAAGTTACATTAACTCTGCTCAGATGACATTTGGTCAGTAAAGTAACACTGAAGCATAATTAAGCAATTAATTAAGCGATGATTGAACATTAATGATGAACACCTGCTGTTAACAAGCAGAATCACTGAAGAATAGAGAAACACGAGAACTACAACTGATGAAATCAACTGAAGATAAAAGACATTCAATCTCTGAAGAGTGTTACTTTGACACTAGTTAGAGCGGGACCAAATGTCATCTGAGCAGAGTTGATTTAACTCTGGGGATTTTACTGTGTACAGTGCAGGTACTTGATGTTTGTCAAGCTTTTGGTTTTAAGTCCTCTGTTATTTCAACACTTTGTCTACATTGTGCCTAACTCATTTCTAAGTATCTTTTTAAGTGTTATCGAGGGGTGCGGCATGGACACAACCCTTTAAAAAATCCCAGTGTTTCCACTTTCTGTGGCATACCAAAGACGACTGGCACTGAGACGAGGCTACACTTGATACTTGCGAGAAACACCATCATGTGCTTCCATATTGCTGTGATAAAGAATGTTCTTTTTATCGTTTCCTCTTTTTTTTTTTTTTTCATTTTGTGGTTTTTGCTTTTCTGTGTGTGTTTTTATATCTGTCACGGTTCACTCAAACTTTTTTGCTGGCAAAAGTTCATAAAGTAGTAACAGATTTATGATATTAGCATTTATCTCGTCTATTTACAAGGAAACTAAGTGATATTTTTGCATACCGTTTTCTACATTTTTGTACAAAGGTACTATATTATACCAGTTTATAAATAAACAGAGCCTGTGATGGAAGAAGATGATGTGCTGTACTGTAATGTTTCTTTGGACTTATCCACGGATAACCCTGGAATGATTTCCTCAAAAACCTTCATTTCTTTTCCACTGAAGACCGAAAGACACGAACACATTGGATGACACGAGGGTGAGTAAACTGAACCGATCCTTTAAGGTGGAAGCATGTCAGATGTCCTCTAGATGGCGGCAGCACTACAGCTGGGTTTGTGTTCCACGGGCGTACAAGAGATCCCTCCCTCCTTTAGTTACAAAAGAGAACATTTTTGCTCACTCATACTGAAATCTCTGCGACAAAGCTAATCCTCTCCATACTTGGCCTTTCCCTGTCCCTGATTATAAGATCAAAAGAAAGATTTTCCTGGACTACATGCCAGAGTGTGTGTTTGAGTGTATAATGCTGTGGCTCTCAGTCCCTGGTACCCTGATTCGGCCCCACGGATCTAATGCCGTGTGCGGCAAGCAACCGATGAAGACCTGCCCTCGACTGCCATCGCCAACTCCGCTGACTCAATCCTCCCTGTCTCCCATCTGTTATTTGCTACATAACCCTTTTACCTTGCTCCCATCCTCATTTCCGTGTTAGGCATCTCTCATCTTCATCATTAGTGGTTATTGCTCAGGCAAGTATCCCTTTACTTTTGCTCGAACTGAACGACGACTCAAATCACACGGCTTGCCGAGGAGTGCTGTCTTCTTTCAAACTCTTTTGACCTGCATATGTCAAATTTTAAACTCTGAAACGACAACGCAAGCCCTTCCATGTGAATATCCCGCACTCAGTTCTTATTACTGAACAAACGTACAGTGGTTTAAGATCTCTCGGGAGATTTCTAAAGGGAGAGTGCGCGGATCTACAGCCTGACTTAAGCCACAGTCGACTGAGCTGAGGTTGCTGATACAAATGGAAATGACAAAATAAGCACTGAGGTTTTCACATGCAAAGAAGTGAAACCAGCATAATGACTTTTCTTTTCTTGCTTTTGCCATTCAAGTCGAGCCTTTTTCTTCTCTTTGTCGCAAATGTTGGCGTATAATTAACTCCTGTTTAATATGCTGTTAAAGAAGACTCCTCCCTTTGCTCCCTCTCTGAACCCCTTCCAAACTCCTGCACGCTGGAAACCCCGCGGGACACCCCACCCTAGGGCGTCCCTCGGTGCGTACGGAGGCCATTTGGTGCCCGGATTCTTGCACTCACCGGCCTCTGACGGCTGTTTTGGGCTTCTTGCACACAGCAAACGGCACTCTTTGTCTGCACATAAAGAGACGATTAATGTAAATAACACTTTCGTACTATCATCTACAGGGGCAGAGGTGAATGAGGCTTTCTTTGTGTCTTTATATCCACAGCGGGGTGTTGGTTTATGACCCGTTCCATCTCCTCTCCTCTCCTGGACAAAGGGCTGGTGACCTCTCATCCCTTCTCCTTTTCTCTGGCTTTCTCCACCTGAAACCCTCTGCTTTATGTGCCTAAAAAACAAATGTCCGGCAGAAACAACAAACACAAAGCATTTTAGTGTTTAAAATGCATATTTGCATTGGATCCAGTATTAAAAGGTACCATAACACTGTTAGTTTTACCTACCTTGGATTACTATGTAAATGAATGTGGTAATCATCCTGTTCTTCGATGGAAATTGAAGTAGTATTAGCGTCTGACGTCACTGACTGTACCAACACGGTATTTTTTTCTTTTTGTGTAAGAGCTGCAAACACGACTTGTTGTCATCCTATGTAGAATATCTGCAGAAAATCCTGATATAAAAGGAAGTAGTCTTACAACGTTTATGTTACGCATAAAAAATCCAAGAAAACTATACAACCATTTGAAATCTCGGTAATATTTAGTGTTGTGGGTTTTCTTGTAATGTCCGCTACTTTTTTTTCTTAGACAAAAGCCAACGAATAATGTCGTTATTTTCCCCTCAGAATCCGTCGTTGCTTTGCCGCGCTTTTTTTTTTTCTTTCCTCAGGCGCGAGCCAAACAGACAAGAATCAAAACAACATGAATATAATTTTCGAAGCGCAGAAAATAATGTAATATATCTCAGGTGGCGTGATAGTATTTTTAAATCGTTGGCTAATACTAGACAACAAAATGACATATTAATAATATAATTAGCAAGCGTAAGAACGTCGTCAAATAGATAGTAGAATTACTTACTATTAACATAATTTAAAGGGGAAAAAGTCATTTATTTCGAAGCGCTTAGGGATCAAGCCCAGGTCCACCCAACCTCGCGCACCTCAGGAAGTATTTCGCGGGCATTATCATGACACTGCGCGCTCTGGCACCGCTGCGCGTTCTGGTGGGGGTCGGTACGTGTGAATGCCAAGGTAGGGGTCCTAAACGGTGTGTTTGAGTTTTTCTGATGTTTTTCTTTTTCAGTTGCTAAACAGATTACCGTTCAATTACTCGCACAAAAGAGGTGACAATGCAATACTTCCTACAGCGATCAACAGGAGAACGGGAGCTGACGGGGGCGCGGGAACAGGTGCGATTCACTCATAATAAAATGTTTACCGCTATTTTTTAATTTTTTTACTGGAAAAATATTCACGTAGACGATTAAAAAAAAACTTTTGTGAATATAAAATGTATGCAATTTTAGCAAGGTCTGATTCCTTAATCAATCATTAAACTATCACTTTATTTGGTCACATTTTTCGCGCGCATATTTCAAGATGGCGAATTTAGGCCTACGAATCAAATCTAAATCACTTTATTGTCAAAACACAGTTGCACACAGCTGGTGATATTCTTCTCCATATGTCATATAGTTTATGTCATCACACATAATCTCCACGGGACTTAACGGTCGTATTTGTGACCAAAATAATAATAATAATAATAATAAGACATGGACATAAGTGTCTCTTCAATAGATTATTTTTTTTTAACTCCAACTAGGAGTTGACACACTTTCTTGTGCACAATTTCTCTTTTCTTACCACACGCTTCACAGTGACACGGGCTGACACCAGACCTGCCTCCGATGACATCACCAAAGCCGCGGCTGATCGCGACGCGGGTTTGAGCGCTGCGGCAGTCACGCGCTGCAGGCGCGAGCGATGCGGAGCGACACTCCGGTCATTTATCCAACCGATCCGTGCGCGCGATCCCCGGGCCACGACATGGCGGAGAGGAGTCGAGGAAAACGGAGGAAACAGGCGAACCCGCGGAGGAACCAAGGTCAGTTCTGAACCCAGCTGCCTTGCGAACTTTGTAAATTGTCCAAGGTTTATTTCTGCCGTCATTCGCCGCTTCCCGAACTATTATTCCACGAAAACATGGGTAAATGAAAAGCGGGAAACACTTTTTTTTTTTACAAAAGTCCGGGCTTTGCTTTAAAACATTAGTGCGTTTATTTTTCGTACTTTGCAGAACTTGCGGTCCGCTTTGCATCATTTGTGCAGCGCTCAGCATCATTTCCATGGACTTTTACAACATTCAGCGGCTCTATTTGTTGCACTTCCTCACGGGCTGAATATCCTCAGTTTTTTTTTTACTAATGAACATAACTTTTTTTTTTTTTTTAATTATTTGTCAATTAAATTAAACAAATTTGAATAGAATAACCGACAATTGCATTGAGTTTTTGTTTAATCTCAATATTCTGTTATATTGAGCAGACTGAAATGAATGTCATTGGCTTTTATGATTTCTGTCATTCTTTAATTATTGTTAGTGGTTGAAAATGCACAAAGTCAGCAATTTGCTTGTTTTAACCCGGCGAGTTGGGTTAAATGTTTGCCCAACCTGCTGGGTAGTTTTATTGAACTCAACTATTGTTTAAAAATGACTGTATTTTTTTGCTTAAAATGAACGCAAAATATGCTGGCAATTAACATTTATTGTTTAATGAATAATAATTGACTAAATTAATTGCTTATTGATAAATGTTCACATTTTGATTACTATTGTCGCCTCTTGTAATTATGCCTGATTTAATTTCCAACCTATTTTGGGTTCATTTTAAGCCGGACATATAGTCATTTGGGTTCAATTAAACTACCCAGCAGGTTGGTCACACATTTAACCCAATCACTAGGTTTTGTCCGTTTTCAACCCAGCTTAGGTTAACCCAGCATTTTTTTTTTTTTTTAGAGTGTATTATTATGGTTATGTGTGCATCACAAATCAAACTATATTCATTGTTTATATTTGGTATGAAATTCACTCTCTAAAAAATTCTGGTTTGTTTCAACCCATGTTTGGGGTCAAATCTGGACAAACCCAACCGTTGGTTTAAATTACATTTTTGGGTTTATCCATATTTGACCCAAACATGGATTTTGTCAGGACATCAATACAAAAATGTAGTGCGTTCAATCATGCATATTTAATTCAAATGAATTGAAATAAGAACTTAGATAAGATCTGAGCTCCTTGAAGAAATGTCGCTCCGTTTGGGCCTGTAGTTCCGTATGAAGCGAGAACAAGAGCATCTTCAGATTCAGGCCTCCACTGCATGTGTTCAGAGATTGTCATGAGTGTGACACAGTCGTTCTTAGCAATTGTTGCATGTTTCTGAGATCTGAAGAAGTGTGAATGTGCGATCGTGTATTTTAACAGTTGTAGCGTTACACATGATTTGAAGACTTGCACGCAGGACAGTGTGTATTTGAATGCATGATGTGGTTAGAGAAGTTCCTCATTTGGATGCGGCGCAAGAGTCAGTTTTGTCGAGCTCGCACCCGCGTGCGATCCCCTGAGCTAACGGGTCAAAGCCCACCCCGTCACCTCACATACACAAACACACTCGCCCTGTGTGTGTTCATGTGTAGGTGAGAGATGTCTCCTTCCCTTTATAAACTCACTTCTTTAATTCTTCTATTAGCCGCTGATGCACAAAAGTAAAGTGAGATGGTTTTGGAGATTCAGCTGCATTCGTGTTCCAGCAATGCTCCGTTTACAAAGGCTGGTGTAGATAAGACCTTTATCAAAGTGTCATCTCGTCAAACTTCAGGCTCAGTGTGTTTGAATCAGGTGATTATAAAGTCATTTCTCCTCAAGTTCACACAGGTGTAGAGAATCAGATTAATGATCAACATCATCCACTTAAAAATAAAGGTTTAAAACCTTTTTTTCCAGCAGCAGAAATGCTATAGAAGAAACATTTTTAGTTCCCCAAAGAACCTTTCAGTATGGAAGCTTGTTTATAAAGTCAGAATTACTTGATATAAAGTCAGAATTATGAGATATAAAGTCAGAATTGTGAGTTATAAAGTCAGAATTATGACATATAAAGTCAGAATTACTTGATATAAAGTCAGAATTGTGAGTTATAAAGTCAGAATTATGAGATTTAAAGTCAGAATTGCGAGATATAAAGTCAGAATTGTGAGTTATAAAGTCAGAATTATGAGATATAAAGTCAGAATTACTTGATATAAAGTCAGAATTGTGAGTTATAAAGTCAGAATTATGAGATATAAAGTCAGAATTGTGAGATATAAAGTCCGAATTGTGAGATACAAAGTCAGAATTGTGAGATATAAAGTCAGAATTACTTGATATAAAGTCAGAATTGTGAGATATAAAGTCAGAATTGTGAGATATAAAGTCAGAATTGCAAGATATAAAGTCAGAATTACTTGATATAAAGTCAGAATTGTGAGATTTAAAGTCAGAATTGCGAGATATAAAGTCAGAATTGCAAGATATAAAGTCAGAATTACTTGATATAAAGTCAGAATTGTGAGATTTAAAGTCAGAATTGTGAGATATAAAGTCCGAATTGTGAGATACAAAGTCAGAATTATGAGAGATAAAGCCAGAATTACTTGATATAAAGTCAGAATTGTGAGATATAAAGTCCGAATTACTTGATATAAAGTCATAATTGTGAGATATAAAGTCAGAATTACGCGATATAAAGTCCGAATTACTTGATATAAAGTCAGAATTATGAGATATAAAGTCAGAATTGTGAGATATAAAGTCCGAATTGTGAGATACAAAGTCAGAATTGTGAGATATAAAGTCAGAATTACTTGATATAAAGTCAGAATTGTGAGATATAAAGTCAGAATTACTTGATATAAAGTCAGAATTGTGAGATTTAAAGTCAGAATTGCGAGATATAAAGTCAGAATTGTGAGATATAAAGTCAGAATTTTGAGATATAAAGTCAGAATTGTGAGATATAAAGTAAGAATTACTTGATATAAAGTCAGAATTGTGAGATATAAAGTCAGAATTGTGAGATATAAAGTCCGAATTGTGAGATACAAAGTCAGAATTGTGAGATATAAAGTCAGAATTACTTGATATAAAGTCAGAATTGTGAGATATAAAGTCATAATTGTGAGATATAAAGTCAGAATTGCAAGATATAAAGTCAGAATTACTTGATATAAAGTCAGAATTGTGAGATTTAAAGTCAGAATTGCGAGATATAAAGTCAGAATTGTGAGATATAAAGTCAGAATTATGAGAGATAAAGCCAGAATTACTTGATATAAAGTCATAATTGTGAGATATAAAGTCAGAATTACTTGATATAAAGTCAGAATTGTGAGATATAAAGTCAGAATTGTGAAATATAAAGTCAGAATTACTTGATATAAAGTCAGAATTGTGAGATATAAAGTCAGAATTGTGAAATATAAAGTCAGAATTACTTGATATAAAGTCAGAATTGTGAGATATAAAGTCAGAATTGTGAAATATAAAGTCAGAATTACTTGATATAAAGTCAGAATTGTGAGATATAAAGTCAGAATTGTGAGATATAAAGTCAGAATTGCAAGATATAAAGTCAAAATTGTGAGATATAAAGTCAGAATTGTGAGATATAAAGTCAGAATTATGAGAGATAAAGCCAGAATTACTTGATATAAAGTCAGAATTGCGAGATATAAAGTCAGAATTGTGAGATATAAAGTCAGAATTATGAGAGATAAAGCCAGAATTACTTGATATAAAGTCAGAATTGTGAGATATAAAGTCCGAATTACTTGATATAAAGTCATAATTGTGAGATATAAAGTCAGAATTACGCGATATAAAGTCCGAATTACTTGATATAAAGTCAGAATTACTTGATATAAAGTCAGAATTGAGAGATATAAAGTCAGACTTATGAGATATAAAGTCAGAATTGTGAGATATAAAGTCAGAATTACTTGATAGAAAGTCAGAATTGAGATATAAAGTCAGAATTGAGAGATATAAAGTCAGAATTGTGAGATATAAAGTCAAAATTGAGATATAAAGTCAGAATTGTGAGATATAAAGTCAGAATTGTGAGATATAAAGTCAGAATTACTTGATAGAAAGTCAGAATTGAGATATAAAGTCAGAATTGAGAGATATAAAGTCAGAATTGTGAGATAGAAAGTCAGAATTGAGATATAAAGTCAGAATTGTGAGATATAAAGTCAGAATTGTGAGATATAAAGTCAGAATTACTTGATAGAAAGTCAGAATTGAGATATAAAGTCAGAATTGAGAGATATAAAGTCAGAATTGTGAGATATAAAGTCAGAATTGAGATATAAAGTCAGAATTGAGAGTTATAAAGTCAGAATTGTGAGATATAAAGTCAGAATTACTTGATAGAAAGTCAGAATTGAGATATAAAGTCAGAATTGAGAGATATAAAGTCAGAATTGTGAGATATAAAGTCAGAATTGAGATATAAAGTCAGAATTGTGAGATATAAAGTCAGAATTGAGATATAAAGTCAGAATTGAGATATAAAGTCAGAATTGAGAGATATAAAGTCAGAATTGAGATATAAAGTCAGAATTGTGAGATATAAAGTCAGAATTGTGAGATATAAAGTCAGAATTGAGAGATATAAAGTCAGAATTACTTGATAGAAAGTCAGAATTGAGATATAAAGTCAGAATTGTGAGATATAAAGTCAGAATTACTTGATAGAAAGTCAGAATTGAGATATAAAGTCAGAATTGAGAGATATAAAGTCAGAATTGTGAGATATAAAGTCAGAATTGAGATATAAAGTCAGAATTGAGAGTTATAAAGTCAGAATTGTGAGATATAAAGTCAGAATTACTTGATAGAAAGTCAGAATTGAGATATAAAGTCAGAATTGAGAGATATAAAGTCAGAATTGTGAGATATAAAGTCAGAATTGAGATATAAAGTCAGAATTGTGAGATATAAAGTCAGAATTGAGATATAAAGTCAGAATTGAGATATAAAGTCAGAATTGAGAGATATAAAGTCAGAATTGAGATATAAAGTCAGAATTGTGAGATATAAAGTCAGAATTGTGAGATATAAAGTCAGAATTGAGAGATATAAAGTCAGAATTGTGAGATATAAAGTCAGAATTGTGAGATATAAAGTCAGAATTGTGAGATATAAAGTCAGAATTGAGAGATATAAAGTCAGAATTGTGAGATATAAAGTCAGAATTGAGATATAAAGTCAGAATTGAGATATAAAGTCAGAATTGTGAGATATAAAGTCAGAATTGAGATATAAAGTCAGAATTGAGAGATATAAAGTCAGAATTGTGAGATATAAAGTCAGAATTGAGATATAAAGTCAGAATTGAGATATAAAGTCAGAATTGAGATATAAAGTCAGAATTGTGAGATATAAAGTCAGAATTGAGAGATATAAAGTCAGAATTGAGATATAAAGTCAGAATTGAGATATAAAGTCAGAATTGTGAGATGTTATAATATCCGAGTGTGAGGGGAAAAAGTCTGACATTTTTTTTTTCTCAGAAATACGAGTTTATCTTAATTCTGACTTTTTATCTTACAATTGCATGTTTTTAAGTCTCGCAATTCTGAGAAAAAAAAGTCAGAACTGGGAGATAAAAGGTCGCAATTCCCTTTTTTAATTTGTTTTATTTAGTGGCGGAAACAAGCGTCCATATTCAGAACCATTTATTTCTTAATGTGAAGAACTTTTTAAAAATCCTACGTTTTTTCACTATAAAGAGACGTTAGATGTTTACAGTTCTAACTTGGAACCATCAATGCCAATAAAGAACCGATTTTAAGAGTGTCACCGCGAACAAACACACAACTGTCTCCATCTTCAACTCAGCCGGTCAGACTTCTTTTTGTCAAAACTTTCTTTAAAATAAACGACTCTTGCTTTAATATCTTCACGAGTTTGAAGTGTGTCCAGATTCGTTTTGGGTTCACTGTAGTGTGAAACACTCGCACTGTCAAAAAATGTTGGAAAATAACGAACAATGACATTGTAGAAAACAGCCTCACATTATCTCTCCCCTCCTCGTTCTTTAATAAAAGTGCGTGTGTGTGTGTGTGTGAGTGCATATGTAGAACAGATGATTGTGGCGAGAGAAAACACACAATTGCAACAAACAGTTTTGTGGAACGTGGCGCGTTCGTAGCTTGTTTCATGGCTCAACAGCACTTTTCTCCACTTTTAAGTGTTAAACTGCACATTCGGATTAATAAAGCGACACCTACTTGTTATCAGTGTGTGTGTGTGTGTGTGTGTGTGTGTGTGAGGGGATTCCTGGCAGACAGGACAGTCGGATGGATTGCATCCGTCCTAAAATCCGAAGACAAATACATTTATTTTGTGTTTTTGAATGAAAATTTCAGCCCGACGAGGAATACGGAGACCGTGACGTCGCTCGCGTTTGTCACAACTAGAGCCGAGTTTGTGTTTGGATGATATCAGATTTCACACCGCGGACATGTCGTCTGATCTGAAGCGTTGTTATCTGCGATTACGGCCTTCGGGTTTTGCAGTTACAGCTCATTTCCTTGCCTATTGTCTCTCTGGTTCCCTCTCGCACGTTTTCTCTCTCTCTCTCTCTCGATCGCCTCTTTGCGTTTTCTTTTTTCAAGTGCCAATTTATTTAAACTCTTTTCCCTTTTTCTTCATTCGCCTTCATTGATTTCCAAACCCCAGCCTTTGTAGGCAGCTGGGGTCCAGCTGTGTGTCTGCTGTCGAGTGTGTGTGTGTGTTTCTCTGGCACAGTCTTGTCACAGTGGGCAGAATGCGAGAAAACGACAGACACAGAGAGAGAGAGAGGGAGAGAGAGAGAGAGAGACTAAGAAAAAGTCGCTTGTCATTTTGGACAACAGAAGAGAACTGGGCAAGAAATCAGAGAGATTTAAGTGGAGAGAGAGAGACAGGGCGAGCGAGAGCGAGACAGCGAGGAGTCCCGGCTCCAAGGTTTATTAGTGGCGCTCCCCAAACGAGAGCGCTGAGGCGTCAGACGCAGCGGGAGAGAGAAAGAGGAGGAATAAAATAAAGGACCAGAGATCGGGACAGTAAAAGTGTCTCAGATGATGTGCCTGTTCCTTCGTGAGAAATCAGTTAGGACCAAAATGCATCGTCGGGTATTGGGACGGCGAACTTGTGCGAAATGAATTAGGACTACAATAGAAGTCATTTTAACAGTATAATCACTTATAATAGGAGTATAATATAAATATTAGAATATATGTATACAGTATATTACTGATAAAACAGAAAAAGAAACTTGCTATTTTTAACATAAATATTGGGACAGTAAACGTCTTTTATTGTGTGACGAAAATGAATTAGGACCAAAATTTAAGTCATTTTAATGCTGTTTAATAGTATATATCACAATAAAGTTATTTCTGCTGGAAATTCTTATTAAAATTTGTTCTATTTTAGGTATTGGGACAGTAAAAGTGTCTCAGATGAGTGTCTGTTCCTTTGGGAGAAATTAGGACCAAAATATTAGTCATTTTAATGCTGTATAAAGTTTTTTTGTATTAAAAACGCATTCTATTTTTACATTTTCGGTATTGGGACGGCGAACTTGTGCGTGTTTCATTGTGCAAAATTGATTAGGACTAAAATATAAGTCATTTTAACACTATTGTAATATAATTATACGAGTGTTTTATGATACAAGTATATGGTATATCACTATTATAACACGGTATATATCACTGTTTCTGCTGGAAATTGTATTAAAAAAGTGTATTTATTATATAAAAAGTACAAAAGTGATAATCATCTCATTATTTTATATTTTATTTGCAAGCAAAACTGTATCAGATTTCTCTGGATGACACAGTTCACATTGTTTTAAAGTCGCTTAACGGAAAATCATGATGTACATTTTTTACAATATCTTCATTTCTTCATTTGGCGGATTAGAGCGGGACAGATTCTCAGGCAGGAGAAACGCGGTCACGTGACCGTCTCGTATTCAC
>CM074298.1:575000-585000 GCA_037194245.1 Opsariichthys bidens | reverse complement strand
ATTATGCATCTAATTTTTAATTTCCAACATATTTTGGATTAATTTTAATCCAGCCATAAAGTCATTTTAAAACAATAGCTGGGTTAAATAAAACTACCCAGCAGGCTGGACAAACATTTAACCCGATCGCTGGGTTTGTCCATTTTCAACCCAACTTGGGTTGTTTTTAACCAGCATTTTTTAGTGTTTTTTTTTTTTTTTTTTAAATGTTACACTTCTTAAATGTTCCCAAAATGTTTGATGAGTGACACAATGGAATGTTCACTCAACGTTTGCACAACCAAAATATGGAATGTTCGGAGAACTAATGATAACGTGACATTTGCAAAACATTCTTAGAACCAATTTTTTTTGTCAGCTTGGCGTTCTTTTTGGTGGCTTGAAGTGGAAATAGCGACAGATGTTTTCTTTTGTGTTGTGGAAACCTTGTCGGTGGTCCGTTGGATTTTTAGTTGTAGGCATTAAAAAAAAAATGGAGGCAGATCTAAAACGTAAGGTCAAAAACATGAAAAAATTAAACATGCATGGATGAATCGTTCACAAAAAAAAAAAAAAAAAGATTCGATTTTTCATGCCGAAATCAATCAGAGAAGTGACACGAGGGAGATAGAAGTCAACAAAAAAATATATATTACTTTCATGGCAAATTCTCTCTGGATGTGCACACATCATACATAAACTGCTGTATGATGTTGTTTTTTAATTGATAAAATCTATTGATATCGTTTCCTTTTTCACCCACAAGTCAGATCAGAAGTTCGAGCCATTTCACGCTCCTGCTACGTTTGAATGATTTCTACAGCAAAATCAGGAGCAGAGATCTGCTCGGTACGGCATGCTGTCATGCAGCAGAGAAAAACTCCTCGTCATCGTGCTTCTGGCCAGATTTGAGCGCAGGGAATTTCCACTGCTGTCGTTTGAATATCTCGCACCATCTGAGTCAGGGGTCGCGCGTCTCTCCCTTATCGTTGTCTCTCACACGCATGTGTCATGCTAACATCCCTACTTCTCTCATCTGCATGCAAACACTTTCTTTTCAGCATGTTTTCAGGTGTTTTTTTTGTTTGTTGTTGTTTGTTTTTTGGGGTTTGCTAAATCACACCTTTGCAGTCTGTCATTCTGTGCTCTCGCCGGGTCTGGTCGGAGTCGAAGGTGTTTCTTCCCGTGGCGTTTACGGGAAACCCTGAAGTATGTGATTCAACGGGGCCAACCCTGATGGAGAGTGTTTTGCATTCTCAGTCGCTGTGACACAGCAGCAGATCCAGGCTTTCTGTGTGGAAACGGATCGACTAATGAGTCATTTACTTCTTCAGTTCACTAAACCAGGTGTTTTACTGCACTTTACTGTAATCGAAGGCCTCGTGTGATCGTGCATAATTAACCAAAATGTGCTTTTACACGCCATTCCGTCATCATTTACTCATCCTAAAGTGGTTCCAATTGATATTTTGAAAAAAGTATTTGTTGTTGTTGTTGTTCATGCAGTGAAACTGCAGGTAAACGAATTTACTCGGGCGTAAACATGAACACGATAATGAAGTTTCGAGGTATGTTGTTTACAGCAGCCCTAAAAGTGTTTTGGTGCCTCTATCATCACGTATGATATCAAATGTCAAGTGTCATGTATTGTAGAGAGACACTTTAGAAACGAAACATTTCAGACATTTGTCAAGTCAAGTCGAGCTTTATTGTCATTCGTGCTGCATAAATACAGACATACACCAATGAAGTAAAGCGGTAGAAACCTATACACAACCGAGAGAGTCTGACTGTAAATATACTAATATATATATATATATATATATATATACACACAAATCGTTTCCTATACATGAACGATAGAAATGTACATGTGCGAGAGAAACGTTGTAAGTCAAGCCGCGGTGATTTTTAGCGCATCAGCAAGTAAACAAACACGTACAGGTGGTTTGTCGGGTTTTAACAGCTTAAAACTGCTGAACCGCACACTTTAAACACAAAACATTTCGGGGGGGATTTTTAACAATTAACTTGCATTTTAACTGCTAAAAGAAAGATGCACAAACACGCTTTAAAAACAAAACATTTCTGAAAAAGATTTAACTGTGTGTTTGTGGTTAGTTAGAGGCTTGTGTTTCTAGTTAATGTGATTCTCTACACCTGTGTAAACTGACTCCAGAACAGTGACATTTATGACACGATCTGGTGAATCACGTTCACACACTTCCTTTTTGACATTTGATGACTGGGTATTTGTTGTGTGGCTTTAAAAGACGGTAAATTGGGCATGAAGCGTCTATAATTATTGATGAGAGGAAAGTGTAGTGTGTGTTTGCGTGTGTGCAGGACATTTGACATCGACTGCAGATTCTTCTGAACACTGAAACACTATTCCTAGAGCACAGATTTATTGCTCTTTCATGGAGTTATATCAGTTAAATTTTCAGGTTTCAGATGTTTCTCCTAAAGTCCCAGAGGAGAGATAAAAACAGATTTAGAAGAAAGAGAAATAGAAACGTACAGGAACAGCTTGATCTGAAACAAGAGCCTCGTTTGAGACGCTGTTCTTGTGAAACACATTCACTGGCTCTTCGTTAATCTCTGAGATGAAGAGTGATTAATTCTTCTTACGGGTTTGGAACTGATACACAAACACGTGTGATGAAACATCACACACTCCCAATATCTCAGTCACAAGAAACATCTTTATGAAATCTCAGTCGTTTCTTTGTAATTGATAAGAAAAACAAATTTGCTATGAAAAGACCTCTTTTTTCTTGACCTTTTGCCAAGATGTATTATTCACATGTAATTTAGCTTTATAGTCTTATTCTGTACTGAGACTGTAGTGACAAGAAGAGGAAAACAACGAATGTATATTTATAGGGTACGATGGGGTTAAAGGCTCACCGGAGTCATTTACTTTCCTCTAAACCACTAGATGGCACAAGAACTTGCCGTAGCACTTTACAAAACATCCACTTTTCAAAATGGACGTGTAAATTTGGCTGAACTGTGACACGAATGGAGACAGAAACACAAAGTTGATTCTGCGCTAATTTGATCTAATATTTACGGAACCCCGTACATAACATGCAAGGAAAAATGGGCTAAACTGTGCACACGATTCATTCCCTGCTAAATCATACACACAATTTATGAGACGAAAAAGTAAATTGTGCAAATGATTTAACAAATCGAGGAAACGAAATAGTAAATCATTCAAACAATTGAGCAAATCTAGGAAACGAAACAGTAAAACGTGCAAACGATTTAACAAATCAAGGAATCGAAATAGTAAATCATGCAAACAATTTAGCAAATTGAGGAAACGAAACAATAAAACGTGCAAACGATTTAGCAAATCCAGGAAACGAAACAGTAAATCATGCAAACAATTTAGCAAATCGAGGAAACGAAATAGTAAATCATGCAAACGATTTAACAAATCAAGGAATCGAAATAGTAAATCATGCAAACGATTTAGCAAATCAAGGAATCGAAATAGTAAATCATGCAAACGATTTAACAAATCAAGGAATCGAAATAGTAAATCATGCAAACAATTTAGCAAATCGAGGAAACGAAATAGTAAATCATGCAAACGATTTAACAAATCAAGGAATCGAAATAGTAAATCATGCAAACGATTTAACAAATCAAGGAATCGAAATAGTAAATCATGCAAACAATTTAGCAAATCGAGGAAACGAAATAGTAAATCATGCAAACGATTTAGCAAATCAAGGAATCAAAATAGTAAATCATGCAAACGATTTAACAAATCAAGGAATCGAAATAGTAAATCATGCAAACAATTTAGCAAATCGAGGAAACGAAACAATAAAACGTGCAAACGATTTAGCAAATCCAGGAAACGAAACAGTAAATCATGCAAACAATTTAGCAAATCGAGGAAACGAAATAGTAAATCATGCAAACGATTTAACAAATCAAGGAATCGAAATAGTAAATCATGCAAACGATTTAGCAAATCCAGGAAACGAAATAGTAAATCATGCAAACAATTTAGCAAATCGAGGAAACGAAATAGTAAATCATGCAAACGATTTAGCAAATCAAGGAATCGAAATAGTAAATCATGCAAACGATTTAACAAATCAAGGAATCGAAATAGTAAATCATGCAAACAATTTAGCAAATCGAGGAAACGAAACAATAAAACGTGCAAACGATTTAGCAAATCCAGGAAACGAAACAGTAAATCATGCAAACAATTTAGCAAATCGAGGAAACGAAATAGTAAATCATGCAAACGATTTAACAAATCAAGGAATCGAAATAGTAAATCATGCAAACGATTTAGCAAATCCAGGAAACGAAACAGTAAATCATGCAAACAATTTAGCAAATCGAGGAAACAAAATAGTAAATCATGCAAACGATTTAACAAATCTAGGAAACGAAACAGTAAAAAGTGCAAAAAATTTTGCAAATCGAGGAAACAAAATAGTAAATCATGCAAACGATTTAACAAATCAAGGAAACGAAATAGTAAATCATGCAAACAATTTATCAAATCGAGGAAACGAAACAGTAAAACGTGCAAACGATTTAACAAATCAAGGAATCGAAATAGTAAATCATGCAAACAATTTAGCAAATCGAGGAAACGAAACAATAAAACGTGCAAACAATTTAGCAAATCCAGGAAACGAAACAGTAAATCATGCAAATGATTTAGCAAATCGAGGAAACGAAATAGTAAATCATGCAAACGATTTAACAAATCGAGGAAACGAAACAGTAAAACGTGCAAACGATTTAGCAAATTGAGGAAACGAAATAGTAAATCATGCAAACAATTTAGCAAATCGAGGAAACGAAATAGTAAATCATGCAAACGATTTAGCAAATCGAGGAAACGAAATAGTAAATCATGCAAACGATTTAGCAAATTGAGGAAACGAAATAGTAAATCATACAAACGATTTAACAAATCAAGGAATCGAAATAGTAAATCATGCAAACAATTTAGCAAATCGAGGAAACGAAACAATAAAACGTGCAAACGATTTAACAAATGGAGGAAACAAAATAGTAAATCATGCAAACGATTTAGCAAATCTAGGAAACGAAACAGTAAAACATGCAAAAAATTTTGCAAATGGAGGAAACAAAATAGTAAATCATGCAAACGATTTAACAAATCGAGGAAACGAAATAGTAAATCATGCAAAAAATTTTGCAAATCGAGGAAACAAAATAGTAAATCATGCAAACGATTTAGCAAATCGAGGAAACGAAATAGTAAATCATGCAAACAATTTAGCAAATCTAGGAAACGAAACAGTAAAACGTGCAAAAAATTTTGCAAATCGAGGAAACAAAATAGTAAATCATGCTAATTGAGGAAACAATTTACATTTAGTCATTTAGCAGACACTTTTATCCAAAGTGACTTACAAGTGAGGAATACAAACAAGCGATTCTTCATGAATTGGCAAATAACACAGGAAGTGAGATTTTTATTTTTAAATATATAGTAAATCATGCAAACGATTTAGCAAATCAAGGAAATGAAATAGTACAATTCTGTTTTCTGCCGCATTCATCTTTCCCTCGATTGCAACCATTCGTCCTGTCCCTGCAGCTGAAAAACACCCCCACAGCATAATGCTGCCACCACCACGCTTCACTGTTGGGACTGTATTGGACAGGTGATGAGCAGTGCCTGGTTTTCTCCACACATACCACTTAGAATTAAGGCCAAAAAGTTCCATCTTGGTCTCATCAGACCAGAGCATCTTATTTCTCACAATCTCATTGTTTGTTTTTTTAGCAAACTCCTTGCGGGCTTTCATGTGTCTTGCACTGAGGAGAGGCTTCCATCGGGCCGCTCTGTCATAAAGCCCCGATTGGTGGAGGGCTGCAGTGATGGTTGACTTTCTGCAACTTTCTCCCATCTCCCGACTGCATCTCTGGAGCTCAGCCACAGTGATCTTTGGGTTCTTCTTTACCTCATCTCTCTCTCAGGCTCTTCTCCCCCGATAGCTCAGTTTGGCCGGACGGCCAGCTCTAGGAAGGGTTCTGGTTGTCCGAAGCGTCTTCCATTTAAGGATTATGGAGGCCACTGTGCTCTTAGGAACTTTAAGTGCAGCAGAATTTTTTGTAACCTTGGCCAGATCTGTGCCTTGCCACAATTCTGTCTCTGAGCTCTTCAGGCAGTTCCTTTGACCTCATGATTCTCATTTGCTCTGACATGCGCTGTGAGCTGTAAGGTCTTATATAGACAGGTGTGTGGCTTTCCTAATCAAGTCCAATCAGAATAATCAAATGAAGGTGTAGAACCATCTCAAGGATGATCAGAAGAAATGAGTGTCACAGCAAAGGGTCTGAATACTTACGACCATGTGACATTTCAGTTTTTCTTTTTTTTTAATAAATCTGCAAAAATGTCAAGAATTCTGTTTTTCTGTCAATATGGGGTGCTGTGTGTACATTAATGAGGAAAAAAAAAAAATATTTTAGCAAATGGCTGCAATATAACAAAGAGTGAAAAATTTAAGGGGGTCTGAATACTTTCCGTACCCACTGTATATATATATATATATATTCATGTCCATTTTAATCTTTAAGTCGTGGAAAGTTTCTGTAAGCATGTCCACAACTGTTGAGCCATTTGTGTCTATTTTAATTTCTCGTGATGAATTTTAGGAGAAACATCTGCAACTGTACAGTAAGTGGAGTGTGAAGCAGAATAAGATCTCCCGCCCCACACGCCCTGCGACTGATACACACTGACAGAAGGTGATGCTTGTCAGAAAGCGTCGGGCACCTGCGTTCAGCTGAGGAAGCAGGCTGTTATCAGACCTTATCAGAGCGTACGTGAAATGACTGACCTCCTGCATGACTTACGAGGCACTCACACAGGGACGCTGGATGATGCAAACAGCAACAAATGAGAAGTACGGTGTGTTTTGGTACATGTGACCCCAGCTTCTGGGACAAGCAGAGGCTTTGGTGGACTTGTGCAGATGACGTTTCTATAGTGCGAGTTATCGCAGAGAGCCGTGGGAGGCGTTGAAGCTGTGATGTGGTGTCTGTGACTCATTGTCATAGTGTGAAATAGCCGAGTCAGACAATTCACTGCGTGTTGAAGTTCTCCGAGACATTCGAATTTTTGGATATTTTCTGAAAGGATAGTCATCACGGATCGCGGCGCACGTGACCTCACCGAAGGTAAAAGTAGACGTGGTTTGGCTTTTAATGCAGATTGTGTCTGCTGTGACCTTTGGGATTTTCTGTGTGTTGCTCATCATAATATTTGCATCTTGACCTTTTAAACTAGCAGCGTGTTCTAGTAAGTTGAAATGAGTGTTAAAATGAGCGTTTTCGAGCACGCTGCTTCCTTCGCGCGTCCGTCGTCTCACTCTCTCATGCTCGTAATTCATGTTTTGTCATGCAACGGCTGTTTTAGGTGAGTAAATAAATTTCTAGAGCGAAATAGTGTGGATTTTGTGTACGCAAGAAACGAAAGTTTTGAAACGCCTCCATCCAACATCAAACGACACCGCGACTCCGTTTCTAATTCCCGTCTGATGTTTTCACCTCAATGTAACCACATGCTTTTAAAAAGGAAAAGTAAAGGTGTGAAGTTGGTTTGGATTTGCATACTGTTTCCTGAGATAAACTGTAAACTCGCTTTACTTCAGATAAGAATATCTACTGCAGTTTCTATTTTCCAGCTGAACACGTCGGATATAATATAGCTATGAAAATATTGAATACGTTTAAAAAAACAAAAAAGGATTATAAAATATTTGGTTTGATCTTTAGAACATGGATCAGATATGAATACAGCAGTTCATGCTTGAGATGAAATTGCTACAATGAGATGCACAATATTTTTACATGCAATTTTCATTTAGTCATAATTAGATCAAAAAAGCATTAAAACACTTTCAAGATATGTAAAAGTCGCACGTGCTACAATTTAAAAATGTATCAATATGTGACTAACATTGATAACAAAAATGCATATTTTCCATGACGTCTTACTTTCCATTAAAGCATCATCTGAGGAGCGGTTCAGTGACACACACACACACACACACACACACAGTGAGGAATGTGTTTGAATCAGACAGATAATGTGATCCATCCTGATGGATGCGGGCCGCTGTCAGTGTAATGCGGAGCAGGCCCGGTTCTGCTGCGCTCACAGGGAAACCCCTGCACCGTCGGCTAGGATGAGATATTCATTTTAGGACATAAAGCACGCTAATGCATTGAAATGTACTTTATAATCCGATCAGACGGCCGAGCAAAAAATCTATTGATGATTCTATAGTGATTACTGGTTTAGATTCATCCTCTCATGCTCTAATATTTTTAATATTAGTATTATCAAAATATTGATTTTGAAAATTCTAAAATAACACGCATGGGAATGATGTTATAATGAAAACATGACACATCGTCTATTTGAGCGTCATCGTTGTGCAGATTCCAGCTCTGATCACGCACTCATCAGGTGCATCATGGGATGTCTGAAAACTATATATATATATATTAGTGCATGTGATACAAACTATATACAAATACACAATTTTTATACTAATGTATTAGTGCTGTCAAATTGATTAATCACATTTAACATGTGTGTGTGTGTGTGTGTGCATGCTGTCAATCGATTAAAAAAACTAACTAATCACACGAATTAATCGTGATTAATCAGAGTTTTTAATATTTTTATATAGTAATAATTTTACAGTTACTCTGGAATGTAGAAATATCTATAAAACCGAATATTTCAATAATTTGTTTCAGCCATCAACTTCCACAATTACTACTCTTTAAAAAAAAAGATAATTGTTGACTATTTCTAACGTGTTAAACCGAACACAACTAATTAACATTGTTTATTTACAAACTTTTACGTTCAATGTGATTAATTGGTTTGACAGCACAAATATATTTATACGCTGTGAGAACTTTTTGTGCCCCATTTTTTTGATCAGACCAAAAGTTTGTTTCCACATTAAAAATGTAAAAAAAAAAAGTTTTTTTTTTTTTTTTAAATTTTTAAATTATTAAAAAATATTTCCACAGCGATGACTGGAGGCCACACGCATGCTAAATACTGTTTCAGATCATTTCTAGACTACATTCCAAACATCAAAAAATGGGGTGAATTTAGTTCAACCTCATATGCATAAAACACACACACACACACCTTTCAGGTCTTTAAGGACAAACAAATTCCGTCATTGTGTCCAAACCTTTGTCTGCTGGTGTTGATCGAGCGATAACACACACGAATACAAAATGAAAGCTGTGACACTCATGTGTTGGGTTTGAGCGCCTGTTTTGCACAGTCATAACTGGAAAGACCCTGATCAACATAAGCAGTGTGTGTGTGTGTGTGTGTGTGTGGGCTGCCACAGTGAACCGGTGAGAACAGCACGTGTTTGAAGGATACATTAAGAGGTAAATTACTCATACGTGAGCACACACACACACACACACACACACACACATGCGTCAGCACTGCATTGTTTGTTCCATTACAGTCGAATTGAAACCGTAGCTTCCTGCCGGCTGTACCAACTGATTAGAGACACTAATAAACTCACACAGAATGATGAAAGATCGACCACAACACAATCCTTCTAATGCCACTGTTATTTTTACACTCGTAACTCTTACACGAGTGCCAACGAGCGCTTTATACGCATTAACCGGGGTCTTTACATCCGCATTGGAGGCTGAAAATATTTATGTTGAAGGATTGCGAGGCTTTAAACATCACAAAAACACGTGTGTCGCTTTTACCGCTGTTTGAGAGAAAACACAATGCTAAGAAAAAGAATCATTTTATAGTGAGTGACTGCAAAAAATGTTAATCGGAGCATGACAAATAATGTCCAGTTTCACGATGTCAACGCGTTCGCTCTCGATTCCGCTTCGCCCACGGATTTCAGTCATACGATTCTTCACGAATATATAAAATCTCTAAATGTTACACGGCTGAACTTTGAGACTCTCGTGTCTCTCG
>CM074298.1:562500-570000 GCA_037194245.1 Opsariichthys bidens | reverse complement strand
ATAATATATATATATATAAAAAAATACATATTATGTAATATTATATTATATATTTTTATATTATATATATATATATATTTGGCAAAAAATTGGTAAATAATATAAATATCATGTAATATTATATTATATTATTTTTTATATTTTTATATTATATATATTTTTGGCAAAAAATGGCAAATAATATGAATATTATGTAATATATAATTTTTTATATTTTCATATATATATATATTTTTTTGGCAAAAAATTGGCAAATAATATAAATATTATGTAATATTATATTATATAATTTTTTATATTATATATATATATATATATATATATATTTGGCAAAACAGTGGCATTATTCTTTATATATATATATATATATATATATATATATATATATATATATAAAGAATAATGCCAATTTTAAAAACTTTTAAAGAAAAATTAAAGTGTTTTTCTCACCCTTGAGCAAAAATTAAAATATAATAAAGATGTCATGTGACAACAATGTAGTATATAAGTAGTATGTTAGAATTGCGTTCTGAACACAAATGAACTCAAGCTACACTTTAATGCTGGTTAAAAACAACCCAAATTGGGTTGAAAATGGACAAACCCGGTGGTTGGGTTAAATGTTTGCATTAGCTTTATTGTTTAACAATGACTGTATAACTTGCTTAAAATGAGCCCAAAGTTTGTTGGAAATGAACATTATTAACAAGTTTAGTGGATAATATTTCTTAATAAATGTTCATCTTTTGATTATTATTGTCGCCTCTAGTCATCATGAGTCTGATTTTGGTTCGTTCTAAGCCTCAAACAATAGTTGAGTTAAATAAAACTACCCAGCCGGTTGATCAAACGTTTAACCCGACCCAATGTCTATTTGTCCTTTTTCGACCCAGCGTGTTTTTTAGCGCGTGCAGTGACATTAAACTCTTGGATGGGTCTGTACTTTGAATGTAGAATTTAGGTTTTTAATTTTTTTCATAATCAGGGACTTTCAAAACTGTGTCAAAGACCAGCGGCCTACATTCATGTGAGTTTCCTGTGTGTCATCACACAATATGACATGACACATTTAGGATCAGTGTAATGACTGTCATTTCCACCGCCTCCGTGAGTCGTCTCAGTGACGCTCCGAGAATGTTTAAACACAGAACTGCTGCGCTCATCATGATATTTCCTCACATCAAACGACGTGATGGTCGTCTCTTCTGAAATCAAAACTGAGCGTGCCCCTTTTGTTCGACGGACATCAAACGCTCGCGGAGTTCGCCTACAACAGCCTATTTACGGCGCTGAGCCGCGCGGACTCTTCCACGGCCACATGAGAGAGAAACACCGTGCCAACATCTGCAAACGCTTGAGAAAGCGTCCTCGGTCGCGGCGCTGGCATCCCTCCTCACGCCTTTCTGCTTGTATTTTAGTCTTATTGGTTTCGAGGGAGAATTTCTGCAACACGTTAAAGCACGTCCTTCACAACGAGAGTCACACAACCTCACGAACACGACATCTCTGGGCTGATATGAGCACGCAAAAACTAATAAAAGTACAAAACCGTATTTATATGCTTTCAGACAACATTCTGATTGTTGTATTCTCTGCGCTGCTTATTATTTATTTTTTTCTTTTAGTTGGTAAATGTACAGTAATGAAACTAATAATTAATAATGGAATAATATATATATATATATATATATGCAAGGCTGGGGGGGTTATTTTTAAAATGTATTTCACTACAGATTACAGAATACATGCTTTAAAAAGTCATTTGTAGCGTATTTCGTTACATTACTCAAGTTTAGTCACTTCATCTAAATACTTTAGAATACTTTGGAATACTAATAAGTGTGAAACAAACACAAAAAAGGTCATTGAGAGTTTTTATCTCACAATTCTGACTTTTTCCCTCAGAATTGTGTGATATAAAGTTGCAATTGTGAGTTATAAAGTCAGAATTATGAGATATAAACTCTATAAAAAAAAGTCAGTATTGCAAGTTTATATCTCCTAATTCTGACTTTATAACTTGCGATTGTGAGTTTAAATCTCACAATTGTGAGAAAAAGAAGTCCGAATTGTGAAACACAAACTCACAATTGTGAGGGAAAAAACAAATAGTGAGAAAAAGTCGCAGTGACGAGTGAATTATACAATGACTCTCAAAACATGAAAACAGTCGTGGATCATCAGCTCATGACAGGACAGTGTTTTTTTAATAAATTCAGTCATTTTGTCTTGTTCAGGACAGAACTAAATAAAAATAACAACATTTTTATGATCCTCTTAAAAGTATTAAAATGTTGGTGAAACTGAACTCGTCTTTTTCAGACGGTCAGAGTCAGAGAATCACCAATCGCTGTTTAAATGACATTAAAACTCAAAGTAATCACTTTGGTAATCTAAAACACTTTTCAGATGGAACTGTAATCTGATTACCACACATTTCAAATCAAACACAGTGACTCAAATAACTAAGTTACTTGTATTTCGTTACTCCCCGACCCTGTTTATATATATATATATATATATATGCGTATATTTCTTTTGATTTTGGAGTGAAATGAAACGTATGTCTCTCTCAGGTCAGACTGACGGTCATGTGATCGATGACGCGCCGCTGAGGAAAGCGTCGCACCTGCTCAGCCCGGTTCACACGCAGCAACACAACGGATCCGTGAGCTCGTACCATTTCGACGGCGTTCACGGCGACATGTCGCCCGTCTGCTGGTCACCCGCAGAACTCGGGTCACCTGAGGGCAAAGGTGAAGGTTGAAGAAATGATTCAGTCTTTGCCACAGAGCTGCTCACACTGATGCCGGGTCGATCCAGAATTGATGAACTCTACAGTCATTGAACTGAACTGAATCAACTCTCTGTAGAAATAAAGACTTGACTCGCGTTTCTTTCTCAGGAACAATAGATGCCTTAACATGATCTGTGTTTTCTCAGACGGCGGACCCTTGAACTCTGACGGCCCACAGATGCCCGCTCAGACGTGCCCGTACTGCCAGCGGACGTACCTGCGAGAAGCGTCTCTGAGGGAACACGTTAAGTTCTGTCTGGACCGGGACGGAGGAGACAGCGTCTGCCCTCTCTGCGGGTTCAGTTCGCCGTACCGCGCGCAGATGGAGCGGCACCTAACGCTCCACAGCCAGACCCACGAGAAGGTACGCCACACACGCGCAGAACCCACGACACGCATGCAGACTCGCCACATGTGCTAACTGCTCCATGTATGTCCCAGAACTCCTTGTCTGAGCCCGGTGTGGAGAACAGGAAGTTCAAGTGCAATCAGTGCGGAAAGGCCTTTAAATACAAGCATCACCTCAAAGAGCACCTGCGCATTCACAGCGGTAAGAAACTCACATCATTCTGCAGTGAGTCGCACCTAAAGCGTCCGAGTTTCACTTACACTGTGCTAAAAACATCTATTTCAGGACCATTATTTTTAGGCAATTAAAGCACGTTTATATGCAAAATTCTTATTGCTGTAAGGAGGAAAAAATATTTTTATAGTGATGAAAACTATTTTATTTAGTGTGATTTAAGTATTTAGTTTTTTTTTAATGATGCACTGTGATTAAAATAATAATTATACATGATTAAAAATGATAAAAATATAAAAACATTATGTTAGTGCTGTCAAACACATTTGTTTGTGTGTGTATAATTATTATGTATATAAATACACACATGCAAGTACATATGTAAGAAAAAATATTTCTATTTTTATATCATATAAATTGTATAAACATATATACAGTATGTACATTATGTATATATAATATATTTATAAAATGTTATACTTATAAACAATATAATATAATATACTTATAAACAAGTATAAAAAGATATACTTATCTTTATTCAGAATATTTTTCATTTGATTTTGGAGTAAAACGTGTGGAAGCTCATTTACGCAATATACACAAGAAAACCAAAACTTTAAGAAAAGAAATCATGCTTTGATGAATCATAATTATGACATAAAACGTCAGAATTGTGGCATAAAAAGTTAGAAATATGACATAAAAAGTTTGAAATATGACAAAAAGTCATAATTATGGCATGTAAAGTTAGAAATATGACATAAAAAGTCATAATTATGGCATGTAAAGTTAGAAATATGACATAAAAAGTCAGAATTATGGCATGTAAAGTTAAAAATATGACATAAAAAGTCAGAATTATGGCATGTAAAGTTAGAAATATGACATAAAAAGTCATAATTATGGCATAAAAAGTTAGAAATATGACATAAAAAGTTAGAAATATGACAAAAAGTCATAATTATAGCATGTAAAGTTTGAAATGAGACATAAAAATCAGAATTGTGGCATAAAAGTTAGAAATATGACATAAAAATCAGAATTGTGGCATAAAAGTTAGAAATATGACATAAAAATCAGAATTGTGGCATAAAAGTTAGAAATATGACATAAAAATCAGAATTGTGGCATAAAAGTTAGAAATATGACATAAAAATCAGAATTGTGGCATAAAAGTTAGAAATATGACATAAAAAGTCAGAATTATGGCATGTAAAGTTAGAAATATGACATAAAAAGTCAGAATTATGGCATGTAAAGTTAGAAATATGACATAAAAAGTCAGAATTATGGCATGTAAAGTTAGAAATATGACATAAAAAGTTTGAAATATGACAAAAAGTCATAATTATGGCATGTAAAGTTAGAAATATGACATAAAAAGTCATAATTATGGCATAAAAAGTTAGAAATATGACATAAAAAGTTAGAAATATGACAAAAAGTCATAATTATAGCATGTAAAGTTTGAAATGAGACATAAAAATCAGAATTGTGGCTTAAAAGTTAGAAATATGACATAAAAATCAGAATTGTGGCATAAAAGTTAGAAATATGACATAAAAATCAGAATTGTGGCATAAAAGTTAGAAATATGACATAAAAAGTCATAATTATGGCATGTAAAGTTAGAAATATGACATAAAAAGTCATAATTATGGCATGTAAAGTTAGAAATATGACATAAAAAGTCATAATTATGGCATGTAAAGTTAGAAATATGACATAAAAAGTCATAATTATGGCATAAAAAGTTAGAAATATGACATAAAAAGTTAGAAATATGACAAAAAGTCATAATTATGGCATGTAAAGTTAGAAATATGACATAAAAAGTTAGAATTATTGCATGTAAAGTTAGAAATATGACATAAAAAGTCATAATTATGGCATAAAAAGTTAGAAATATGACATAAAAAGTTAGAAATATGACAAAAAGTCATAATTATGGCATGTAAAGTTAGAAATATGACATAAAAAGTTAGAATTATTGCATGTAAAGTTAGAAATATGACATAAAAAGTCATAATTATGGCATAAAAAGTTAGAAATATGACATAAAAAGTTAGAAATATGACAAAAAGTCATAATTATGGCATGTAAAGTTAGAAATATGACATAAAAAGTTAGAATTATTGCATGTAAAGTTAGAAATATGACATAAAAAGTCATAATTATGGCATAAAAAGTTAGAAATATGACATAAAAAGTTAGAAATATGACAAAAAGTCATAATTATGGCATGTAAAGTTAGAAATATGACATAAAAAGTTAGAATTATTGCATGTAAAGTTAGAAATATGACATAAAAAGTCATAATTATGGCATAAAAAGTTAGAAATATGACATAAAAAGTTAGAAATATGACAAAAAGTCATAATTATGGCATGTAAAGTTAGAAATATGACATAAAAAGTTAGAATTATTGCATGTAAAGTTAGAAATATGACATAAAAAGTCATAATTATGGCATAAAAAGTTAGAAATATGACATAAAAAGTTAGAAATATGACAAAAAGTCATAATTATGGCATGTAAAGTTAGAAATATGACATAAAAAGTTAGAATTATTGCATGTAAAGTTAGAAATATGACATAAAAAGTTAGAAATATGACAAAAAGTCATAATTATGGCATGTAAAGTTTGAAATGTGGCATAAAATGTTCAAAAGAAATATGATATAAAAAGTTTCAACTTTTTGTCATAACTATGACCTTTTGTTATAATTTCAACTTTTTCCTCATAATTATGAGTTTTTATGAAATGGGCCTCCATAGGAAGAGTGACCTTCAGTGAACTCCTCAAACACATTCACATCCATTATGATGCTAAACCAATCAGATCCAATTAAAGACCCCTGTGGTGAACTGAAAGTGTTTAATGTTGTTTATGAGGTGTTTTAATATGCTTTAAAACAAACTCGTCAGTCAACACCGCTGTGGGGAGTTCTCCTTAAAACTGAACCCAAACACACCGACACGTGACCGATCCCGTCAGCGGGGGGGCGGGGCTTTCCTCCACTGACTTTCTGTGATGTTCGATGCTGATTTTTAGACTCTGAGATGGTTTGCGTGACTGGCTGAATTAAACCAATATTTCCTCTTATCATTGTGTATTGATTACTTCAGTTCAGATCATCTGAGCTGCTGCGACTGAGTGGAGGCGGGGCTAATTTGCATATTCATGACGCAAGGGTGTCGAGTTCCATTCGAGCTATTTTAAGTATTTACACAGGAAAAAAAGATTCAAATGCATCCTTTTGATTTTAATGGGTAAAATGAGGATCTGTGTTTCTCCTGCGCAGGTGAGAAGCCGTACGAGTGCTCGAACTGCAAGAAGCGCTTCAGTCACTCGGGCTCCTACAGCTCCCACCTCAGCAGCAAGAAGTGCCTCGGCAGCGGCGCGGCGGCGAACGGAGCGCACTTTAACGGACACTCCCATTCCGCGTACGTTTTCCCCTCGCCTACGTCGCCCCCGGTGGTCGGCGGGAGGAACGGCAGCCGGGGAAAGGGATCTCCGTACGGCGCGCCGGGACAGTACCCGGCGGAGTCCGCGCTGCCCGTTCTGAGCGCGACGTGGGACCCCGCGGAGGAGCTGGCCATGAGGACGGGCGTGTTTAAAGGCACCACGCTGCTGCCGCTGCTGCAGTCGCGCAGTAAGTTCGAACACCTGCTGCAGGAGATGCTCCGTCGGGAGGTGGGAGGCGAGGCACGCAAAAACGGCACGTCGCCCCAGCGCAATAACGCGCACCTGCCGTCGCCCCAGCGCGCGTCTTGGCATTCGGTGCCGCAGCAGATCCTCGTGCCTTTACCGACGCCCTTGCAGCTCTCGCAAGATCCCCCGCACAAACACTGGCCGGGCGAAGAAGGCGGCCCGACGTCACCGACGTTACCCGAACGCCAGCAGCTGATTGGCTCGCGGTTCGGCTCTCCTCCTTACCTGGATCTGTCAATCAACACATCGCCACGACAATCAAGCCATCACATTCAGAACGAACCTTTAGACTTGTCCATCCCTAAACCTCATTCAGCCTCCGCCGCGCCACGAGAGACCAGAACTTGTAACGGTTACTCGCCGCAACAAGAAATGCGTGACGGCGAGACCGCGTTCAAGAGACTGACTCCGCCCTCCCAGCAGCATGTGGGCGGGGCTTATGCGGCATCGCCGCTGTTCGGC
>CM074298.1:542500-557500 GCA_037194245.1 Opsariichthys bidens | reverse complement strand
CGGCAAACGCTTCTCTCACTCGGGCTCGTACTCTCAGCACATGAACCACCGCTACGCCTTCTGCAGTCGAGACGGCGACCCGGACGGACCCGGAGAGGACGTTCCCTACCTGAGCCCCGTCACGGAGCGCGGCGCCGGCGCCGACGGACCCGCCTCGGCCCTGGAGGACGGCGGCGCCTTTCTCAGCGACTCCAGCCTGGAGGGAGCGGCGCTGGAGTTCAGAGACGAGGACGACGAGGAGGAGGACGAGGAACACCACCTGTGCGACCGAGGGATGAGCTCGGAAAGAGTTTCCCTGCAGATGAGGGGAGAAACTGAGGAGAAACCCTCCGGCAGCGAGCGACACGAAGACGCGCCGAGAGCGGACGAGCCGCAGTGAGGCGAGATGTGAAAGAGCGACGGTCGCTTCCTCTCGCGTGTTCAAAGCTGTGCCTCGTCCCGCTCCGACCCAACTGTGAACAAACACAATCCTGCGCCAAATATAAACCGCTCGCTTCTCCAAAGACCCACGCAAACTCAGAAGAAATCAATCAACGAGGCAAGAACGATCGATCTCGAATAGGTCATTTTTACATCAAAATATGAAACTATAGAAAATGATGCCTGTCTTTAGGACCATTAAGAGTTTTCATCCCATTACTGTAAGGGGAAAAAAAATAAAAAAGTAGATTTTTTGTTTTTTAATATTAATCTTATACAGCTGATATTATATAACAATATATACATATAAATAAATACGCAAAATATTGTATAAATCACAATATTTGATGATAACTTACTGAAACTGTCAAAAATCTTAATGGTTCTAAAACGAGTTCATTTTCTTTATACTATATATATATATATATATTAGTGTTTTTTCCTTTTGATTTTAAACCGAAACACAGTGTGGAGTTTGAGCGGCGGGAGAATCGAGGGTCAGCGGCTTTTATGGTTTCGTATGTCATCATTATCTCAGACGGCTCTGTAACTCAGAACAAGATTAAACACAGATTCGACGTCTCTGAACTGGAAAAACAGTCAAACTGGCCGATAATGACAGACGAAAAAACCTCAAACTCAACTTGTAGCGTCTTCAACAAACACTCACCAAATATTTGCATCAAATAACTCGTGTTCGTGTTGTCAGAAAGTGTCCTTCTGAGAAAGAGTTTAGCCAGCCGAGTTCGATTTTATCTTTCATTTATTACTCCGCTTTTCTTCTTCATAAATCCTCAGTTTTCCTGTAAACTTGGACCGAAATGCTTCTTGCACTCGAGAGCCGTGCAGTATTTTCACCAGTGTTATTTTTATACAAATTTTAAGCTTTGTTAAAATGTTAATACATAATCTTTGTAATAAATTTGTACATATTTTGAAAGACATACGTTTTGTTTTTTGTGAGTCTATAATCGTCTGAAAGTCGAATCTGCAGAAACACGGAGATGGTAAATCACACGGCAGGGACGTCCATTCGTTTCACTTGAATGATTTCTTTCTAATGGCGTGAAATGACTGGCGTTGAGGTAAGTGTGTGACTTTACCGTGGTAAGCGGAGGGTTTTCACTCCTGACTCAAACCTGCACTGATTTCAGGCCTCCAGCTAAACACTGCGGTTCAAATCCGTCTGAAAACGGATGTTGTTTTACATTTTACTAATATATAAACGATGCTCTCTGGGTTCAGAGAGGAGAACAACACACTGAAGCGTCGAACATGTTAAAGTCGGAAATCTTCAGCACAACTTACGAGTTCTGAAGGCTTTTACTGTTGACTGATCGTATATAACATTTCATTCCTAATGAAATTGAGATTTTTTGTTTGTTTTCTTTATGGAGTGATAAAAATAGATCATCAAAGTTCCCTCTGTAAAAACCCTTCAATTGTCCACAAAAATGGAAAAAGACTTTTTCCAATATTCAGATCTAGAAATGTTGACAAAATAGCGCATATTTAATCAGATAATGCCTCATTTGCATGAAAAATGTTTGCATTCATTTTTGTAACACTTTATTTCACTGTCGGTGTCATTGCGTGTAGTTGCTATAGTAATAACTGTAAATTGCATGCAACTAAAGCAAATCCTGAACCTCTAGAAAGTACTCGAAACTTACTCCGTATTTAAATGTATAATTACAGTGTAACAAAGACACCTTACAATAAAGTGTAGCCGAATTTTTTTACCCTGGGCTGAGCTTAAATGTCATCTTTTTTGGTTCGAAATTAATCAAATTTAAATCATGAGTCGATAAATGAGCAACCCTTCTTTAAAAGTGTGTTAAACTGAGCCGAAGCTCAACCAAAACAATGTTCTTCCATAAAATGCATGCCGTTTTCTTCTCAACCACTAGAGGGACAAAAGTGATTTTTTTTTTTTTTACAGCGCACTAAACTTATTTAAATAATAATGATAATAATAAATCCTCAATGGAACACGTGACACTCAGATCATGATGTAATTCCGTTTGATGGTTATTAACGCCTTCAGAATAAATCAAAAACACTCTTTCCAGGTAGATTTTCTCTTTCTTTTTATTGTCATAATTCTGAAACACAGAATTTAAAGGGAGAAAAAGGCCTCGAGAACGGGTGTTTAATGACCTCTCGTCTTCATCGTGGACAGATAACGAAAGGAAACGTCACACAAAACTGAGAGTTCAGACTCTGAACAGCGAAGGAGAGTTTTCAAAAACACTGAGAATATGAAACTCTGACAGAACAAACTACCCTATTACACCGACAAATCATCATTGACACTCTTTCTTCTGCATATGAACTCAAAAGCAGATCCACACGCGATTTCTTTTTCCATGTGGGAGTCGATGTATGGAAAAGAAGAGCGTGAAAAACTCGGAGGAAAGAAAGCGGACCTGATTTGGAGTGACATGACGGAGAGTAAATGATCATTTTGAGCTTATCAGCAGGTTCGTTTAATAATAATGAGCTTCCTCGAAGGGAAACAACACTGAATGATTTCAGAAATAACCGTATCGCATCAGTCCTTTCTGTTCTGCTTTTGGAGAAGCGTCTGTGCAGCCCCTCGTGTGGAATTGAAAAAATAAGAAAATAAAAAAATGAATAAATATATCAAATCAAACATTAGGGAGTGTGTACGCCTTCCCGCTTCTTTTTCTTCTGCCCGGCTCTTTTTGTCGAGAGCCAAAGCCACAGTCCATATAAAATTACCAAACCGCGGCGTGGGGGGGGGGATGCACATTTTTTAAACATATGCATTTTTAGTTCCTCTTTTGTTCTGTTATTAAAAGCAGAGTTTTGGACAAATGGCAGCGGAGCTCCACCCGCTCTGAGACTGGCACACACACACACACACCTCTGAACTTCCTCTATCTCACACACACACACACACACACACACACTCAGCGACCGCATCGGAACAATGGAAAGGGAATTACGTCGCATTCTGGAGCGAATTGCTCCCAGTTTTATTTCTCCATTAAAAGGCGATTAAAGGCTCAAACTTTTGACCTGCTGATCGTCACGATCCAGAGACACGAACAGCTTCATTTGGACGCGTTTCGTCTTTTGCACTGCATTAAATCTACAGCAGCTCTGAGAGGAGAATCATTCCAGATAAACACACTTACAGGCACTGGGGATGAAATCACACACACACACACACACAAACACACTGACACACACACACACACACACACACACACACTGACACACACAAACACACACACACACACACACACTCACACACAAACACACACACACACACTCACACACACACACACACACACACAAACACATACAAACACACTGACACACACACACACACACACACACACTCACACACACACACTGACACACACAAACACACACACACACACACACACTCACACACAAACACACACACACACACTCACACACACACACACACACACACAAACACATACAAACACACTGACACACACACACACACAAACACACTGACACACACACACACACACTCAAACACACACACTGACACACACAAACACACACACACACACACACACTCACACACAAACACACACACACACACTCACACACACACACACACACACACAAACACATACAAACACACTGACACACACACACACACACACACACTCACTCACTCACACACACACACTCACACACACACACACACAAACACATACAAACACACTGACACACACACACACACACACTCACACACACACACTCACTCACTCACACACACACACACACACACTAATTGAATCTCACAAAACCCGTCACTTTTAAGGTCACCCACAAACATATTTTTGCATAAAATCACACTCTAAAAATGCTGGTTAAAACGACTGAAGTTGGGTTGAAAATGGACTAACCCAGCGGTCGGGTTAAATGTCTGCACATCTGCTGGGTCGTTTCATTTAACCCAACTATTGTTTAACAATGACTGTATAACTCGCTTAAAATGAACCCAAAGTGTGTTGGAAATGAACGTTTATTAATAAGTTTAGTCAATAATTTCACAATAAACAGTTTTTAATAAAAGTTCATCTTTTGATGATTATGGTCGCCTCTGGTCATCACGTGTCTGATTTTTAATCTCCAACCTATTTTGGGTTCATTTTAATGCACACATTGTTAAACAATAGTTGGGTCAAATTAAACGAACACGTAACCCAACCGCTGGGTCCAAACGTGTGCTGAAAACGATCCTTCTTCATGCAAATTCTGGATGTTTTGCCGCTGTGTTTTCGTGCAGAAGAATCCTCAGCGAGATCCGAAGATCCGCTCGCACTCGCTCAGCAGCAGCTCGATGGCCTGGTTCTGATACACCATGTTGACGGCCATGTTCCCGCCCTCGTTCTCCGGACGCATCAGCGTGGGGCCGAACACGATCCCGATGTTCTGAGTCGTCATGCGATTGCAGTCGGAGCGCTCCATCACCCTGGACAGACGCACACGGAAGGGTTAACCTCGTCTTTCCCGCTGAACCAGAGAAAAACGGCTCAAAACTTCCACTTCAAAACATCAAAAGCAACGAAGAGTTTCCTGTGGGTAACTTCCTCCAGAGATACCAAACCACAGGAAGATGTTTCTGTGTGTTCGATGTTTCAGCAAACATCACTCCAATGTTCTTATTTAGAGAGTAGTTTCCATGCATCTTATATAGATATATATACATATTATGCCATTCAGGCTTATAATAAACGACCGTAATAGTGATGTCATTTATATCTCTCTGTTTGTTGTGAAGACGCACGGCGCCCTCTGGTGTCTCAATCACTGCAAACCCTGAGGAGATTCATAAATATTGGTCATCAAAAACCAAAGGGAAATAAAATAAGGAGATTCAGACGCTTCAAACCTCCTCATCCTGCGTTCTCATTGGTGGAGGATGAGTGGGCGGGGCTTGCATCATCAGAGCGCAATTAGGCGTGAAACTCATTTCGAGGTGAGTGTCGTTATGAACCCCGATTTGGAATCGTGAGTTGAAGATTTGAATCAAATGAATCGGTTGCTTTGCAAATGATTCACCGCTTTCAAACTGATTCAAAGAGTCAACAAAACAAGCGAGTGTTTTCATTTAATAAGGACGTTTAGTTCATACAGTGAAGATTACGCGTGTGTTATTTTACATCTGCTTACTTTGTTACATTTCTGTACCGGAAATCTTCAGTCAGAACAGAATCATCTGTTTGTATGACTGACCGTTTATGTGTTTTAAATGTATGTCAGTCAGTGGAATAGAGAATTGTGATTTGGCATCTAACATACTGGAAAATAATTATTTCACCGTACCGTTTCAGGTGTCGGATCATGTGACCCAGCGTGTCGTGGTTGGGCGGAGGCATGCTGACGACCAGAAGCTTCAGTCGCTCCACCTTCTCCAGGTAATCGGAGATTTCTGCAGGACACAGACGTATGAACGAACGCTCGTTAATAATAAGCGGTTAATCACGTCTTCTCTCGGTCTCTCTCGCGTCACTCACTGACGGTCTCGACGATGTCGTGGAAGAATCCGTACGGGACGAGCGGCTCCGGCAGCTCCCTGAAGAACAGCTTGAGCGCTCCGGTGATGACGTGAATGTCCTCCCACTGCGGGTCGTCCAGATCCAAACGCTCTGGAGGAAGAGGATGAGGAGAGGAAGAGTTAACGCTGAATCGCACACACACACTCAGATGCCGCAGGAGAAGAAGAGAGAAGGTGAAGAAGCCGATCTTATTGCACTTCAATTCTGAAGATTCAATCTGTGACATAACGGTTAATACCTGTGTGTGTGTGTGTGTGATATACACTGATATTCAAAAGTTAGGGATCGGCAATTTTTTATGCTTTTAAAAGTCTTTTTTTGCTCTCCAAAGCTGCATTTATTTGATCAAAAATACAGTAAAAACAGTGAAATATTATTCTAATGTAAATCATCTGTTTTCTATGTGAATATATAGTCAAATATAATTTATATCCAGTGATCAAAGCTGAATTTTCAGCATCATTCCTCCAGTCTTCAGAGTCACATGATCCTTCAGAAATCATTCTGATAGGATGATTTGATGCTCATTTATGATTATTATCAGTGTTGAAAACAGTTGTGCTGATTTTATTTTCAGGATTCTTTGATGGAGAGAAAATTCAGAAGAACAGCATTTATTTGAAATAATTTTACGTAACATTATAAATGTCTTGTCACATAATAAATAAATAATAAATTAATTAATTAAAAAAAATATCTAAATAATAAAATAAAATATTTATATATATATATAAATATTTTATTTTATTATTTAGATATTTTTTTTATTTTATTTATTATTATTTAGTTTTTAAGTTAATTTTATTTTAATTCAAGTATCAAATGTATTAACTGTCACATTTTATTTATTTTATTATTTAGACATTTATTTATTTATTTAGGTTATTTTTTTTTTAGTTTTTAATTTTATTTTATTTCTATTTCAAGTATCAAATGTATTTACCGTCACATTTTATTTAATTTATTATTTAGATATTTATTTGTATTCATTCTTTATTTTTCAGGTCGTTTTTTGTCCACCTAAACAGTAATAATTGTTAGTAAAAATTCTTAAACATCCATATTCTTAATCCTTTCCCATTGAAACAGTCACGACTTAAAGTCACGTCGCTTCAATAATTAAAAGCGGCAGGAAACCTAAAGAACAATCAGGCCCTAAAACACCTGGAATCCTGAAATATCAACTTTAATTGCGATTATTTCAGTTCCTGAAGCATCATTACAGCAGAAGCAGCATGTAGTGAACCTGGAAAACTCTAGATGCACAATTCTTGCGCCAAACCATCAATCGAGAAGCAAGCAGCGCCAGAAAGAAGCAGCGAGCGTCAGAAAGAAGCCAAATCTTCAGGTTTGCGATTGTGAAGCTCAGCGTTCCTGTTTACGGGAGACAAACCTTGCACTAAATCCACAGGGAAGAGATAGCGTCCGTCTGTGGTCACCGCTCGCTCTGGAAGTACAGACGTGACATCACACACATGTCTAATGACGTCACCCACACTGATGACGTCACACGCTCGTTAGTAACATCTGCTCATCGTCTGACGAATGCATTTGAAGAATAGCCAAAAATTTCCCCCACTTACAAAGAAAAAGAGTAAAATTGTAACACAAAGGAAGTGACATCGTTTGGGCCTTTTCTACAGCATGACGACACGGAAAAAATCTAAATCAGTTTTCACATACATTGCAGTGTTCAAACGTATTAATAAATTCTATTGAACGTTTATCAATTACAAACCAACATCTGATCCCAAATTATCAGCGTCTTCCCATGTTTATTGGTAGAAAATAAAAATAATGTCACAAAAATGGCTTTTAAAACTTGCATTTTTCAAATTTTTCCTTTTAGAAATTATTTAATATAGATGTTTACTAAAATTTTGTTACTAGAAAATAAAAATTCTCACAAAACGGGGTTTTTAAATGTTTGCTCGGACCGGCACAGGCACCAACTTTCACGTTGCATTTAAATTGCAGTGGATCAGAGAATCTCGTCATGACGCTTCTGATCATTATACGGATGTGATCCGGACTCTCACCATGATTGACAGCAAAGCGCAGCTTCTGAATGACGGCGAGATTCCCACTGACTCTGTAAATCCCATCAGTCTCCAACCCTGAACACACACACACACACAGGGATGTATTAGTCCTACAGAACATGACTTTTTATCCAGTGATCTTTTATGACAGGTTATGATTAGCAAATAAGAATAAAAAATTCTTTTGATTCTGAACAATTTGCTAATGAATCATGCGGAGACGGTTCATTCTGATTCACAAAGATCGAGCATCATTATGACTCAATCATGTTTTAAAAAGTCTGCTAGAAATCTAAATTGACTATTATTTTTCATTAGATATTTTATGATTGCACATCATTATTGTGTTAAATTCATGTTCTGATAATCTTGAATCAGAATCTCTTCTCTGATGACGAGGGCGGGGCAACCTGTCACTCACGTGAGATCCACCAATAGCAAACCACCACCGTCCAATCGATTCCCCACAGACACAATCAAGCCCCGCCCACATTTGTTCTTGTTTGAGAAGCGTTTCACTCGATATACGACACGATCAGTAAATCATGCCGACTTTAAGATTCCCAGGCTTTTCCTCAGGGTACCTCTCCTCTCCACGGCCTCGGTGCACGTCCGGACGAACTGCGGAACGCTGCATTTCTCCCTCTCACACAGCAGCTCCAGACCGCAGCCAAACACCTGATCTGAAGAACAAACACAAGAAACGCTGAAACCTGCAGGACAGACCAAATGAGTGACTGACTGCATCCTGCTGCATTCTGAACGGAAATCCAAAACACTGATATTAAAATTTGTTGGTTTGTTTTGTAAAACCATGCATATTAATATATATTCAACTTTTGATTATTATTGTTGCCTCTAGAAATCGTGTGTCTGATTTTTAATTTCCAACATATTTTGGGTTCATTTTAAGTCAGACATACAGTCATTTTTAAACAATAGTTGGGTTAAATAAAACTACCCAGCAGGTTGGGCAAACATTTAATCCAATCGCTGGGTCAAAACAACCCAATCCCTGGGTTAAAACAACCCATTTGCTGTGTTAAAACAACCCATTCGCTGGGTTAAAACAACCCAATCCCAGGGTTAAAACAACCCAATCTCTGGGTTAAAACAACCCATTCGCTGGGTTAAAACAACCCAATCCAAGGGTTAAAACAACCCAATCCCAGGGTTAAAAAAAAACCATTTGCTGGGTTAAAACAACCCAATCCCAGGGTTAAAACAACCTAATCCCAGGGTTAAAACAACCCAATCCCTGAGTTAAAACAACCCAAACCCTGGGTTAAAACAACCCATTTGCTAGGTTAAAACATCCCATTTGCTGGGTTAAAACAACCCATTTGCTGTGTTAAAACTGGGTTAAAACAACCCATTTGCTAGGTTAAAACATCCCATTTGCTGGGTTAAAACAACCCATTTGCTGGGTTAAAACAACCCATTTGCTGGGTTAAAACAACCCAATCCCAGGGTTAAAACAACCTAATCCCAGGGTTAAAACAACCCAATCCCTGAGTTAAAACAACCCAAACCCTAGGTTAAAACAACCCATTTGCTGGGTTAAAACAACCCAATCCCAGGGTTAAAACAACCCAATCTCTGGGTTAAAACAACCCATTTGCTGGGTTAAAACAACCCAATCCAAGGGTTAAAACAACCCAATCCAAGGGTTAAAACAACCCAATCCCAGTTAAAACATCCCAATCCCAGGGTTAAAACAACTCAATCACTCGCTGGGTTTGTCCATTTTCAACCCAACTTGGGTTGTTTTTAACCCAGCATTTTTTAGTGTATGTTTTCTTGATAAAAAGAGACGCGTGAAGCACGAGCTGAAGGACGTTTGTCGTTATACGAGTCTAAACAATGGATCAGACGCAGAAGGACAGTTCATCAGATCATCTTCATCATTTAGAGGCCGGATCAAATATGATACAGTAGCTTTATAGACCCATTCCATCTTAAGAAGTTCATCACTGTTGGACGGTTCACCTTTGATGAGTCCTTTCTCCTGCAGCGTCTGCAGCGGAGGTCGCCTGAGAATCAGCTTCTTCAAACGGCTCTTCACTCGCTTGCGCTCCGAGTTCTCCATGTAAGAGGTGGAGCGCGGGACTGCGGACACAGAGACTGTGAGTCCAGGGCGTGAAACAGCGGCGGATTCTCAGATGACTGTTTGAAACTTACGTGATGCCTTGAGTCCTCCACGATTCTCGTCCTCGTCTCCGCTCTGGTCCAACAGCTCGACGGATCCGGCTCTCCTCAGAGAATACAGCAGCACATTATCCAGAGGATTCTCCTTATCCTGAAACACATTGGATTAGATGCTTTGAAAGAAATTAATACATGAATTCGTCAAGGACGCATTAAAGACGTTTAAAATTTTTCGTTTTCAAATAAATGCTGTTCTTTTGAACTTTCTATTCATCAGACAATCCTGAAAAATAAAATGCATGACAGTTTCCAAAAGAATATGACAGTTTTCAACATAAATAATAATCATAAATGTTTGTTGAGCATCAAATCATCATATCAGAATGATTTGTGAAGGATCATGTGACTCTGAAGACTGGAGTAATGATGCTGAAAATTCAGCTTTGATCACTGGATATAAATTATATTTGACTATATATTCACATAGAAAACTGATGATTTACATTAGAATAATATTTCACCATTTTTACTGTATTTTTTATCAAATAAATGCAGCTTTTATGAGCAGACGAGACTCTGAAAAAAAAACTTTTAAAAAATTGTACCAAATTCAAACTTGAATGCGTGTGTGTGTGTGTGTGTGTGTGTGTGTGTGTGTGTGTGTTTCACTCACCAGTCTATCGATGACGTTCTGGATGGTTCTGTACCATTCTCTGATGAGAGAGTCCGTCTCCGACTGCAGCAAGAATTCATTTCCCGTAATTGTCCTCAGCTACACACACACACACACACACACACACACACACGAAGTGTTGTTCCGTTCAGCATTTTATAAATTCAAATTTATAACAGAGGAAGTTAAAACATACAGAGGAAGTTTGAAAGCTAAATAGTAAATGCAACACTGTTCACAGCTCACCCAGAAACACACTAACACTGTTTTGACTTTGTGTCAGATGTTTCTCCTAAAGGTTTTGGGAAATATAAATGTTTTGATATCTGATTGCAGATTTCAGGAAGTCTGAGACAACATCTGCTTCAGTAAAAAGTCTCTACAGGGAGTGCAGAATTATTAGGCAAGTTGTATTTTTGAGGATGAATTTTATTATTGAACAACAACCATGTTCTCAATGAACACAAAAAACTCATTAATATCAAAGCTGAATATTTTTGGAAGTTTTAGTTTTTAGTTTTTAGTTTTAGCTATTTTAGGGGGATATCTGTGTGTGCAGGTGACTATTACTGTGCATAATTATTAGGCACCTTAACAAAAAACAAATTTATACCCATTTCAATTATTTATTTTTACCAGTGAAACCAATATAACATCTCAACATTCACAAATATACATTTCTGACATTCAAAAACCAAACAAAAACAAATCAGTGACCAATATAGCCACCTTTCTTTGCAAGGACACTCAAAAGCCTGCCATCCATGGATTCTGTCAGTGTTTTGATCTGTTCACCATCAACCACAGCCTCCCAGACACTGTTCAGAGAGGTGTACTGTTTTCCCGCACATTTGATGATGGACCACAGGTTCTCAATGGGGTTCAGATCAGGTGAACAAGGAGGCCATATCATTAGATTTTCTTCTTTTATACCCTTTCTTGCCAGCCACGCTGTGAAGTACTTGGACGCGTGTGATGGAGCATTGTCCTGCATGAAAATCATGTTTTTCTTGAAGGATGTAGACTTCTTCCTGTACCACTGCTTGAAGAAGGTGTCTTCCAGAAACTGGCAGTAGGACTGGGAGTTGAGCTTGACTCCATCCTCAACCCGAAAAGGCCCCACAAGCTCATCTTTGATGATACCAGCCCAAACCAGTACTCCACCTCCACCTTGCTGGCGTCTGAGTCGGACTGGAGCTCTCTGCCCTTTACCAATCCAGCCACGGGCCCATCCATCTGGCCCATCAAGACTCACTCTCATTTCATCAGTCCATAAAACCTTAGAAAAATCAGTCTTGAGATATTTCTTGGCCCAGTCTTGACGTTTCAGCTTGTGTGTCTTGTTCAGTGGTGGTGGACTTTCTGCCTTTCTTACCTTGGCCATGTCTCTGAGTATTGCACACCTTGTGCTTTTGGGCACTCCAGTGATGTTGCAGCTCTGAAATATGGCCAAACTGGTGGCAAGTGGCATCTTGGCAGCTGCACGCTTGACTTTTCTCAGTTCACGGGCAGTTATTTTGCGCCTTGGTTTTTCCACACGCTTCTTGCGACCCTGTTGACTATTTTGAATGAAACGCTTGATTGTTCGATGATCACGCTTCAGAAGCTTTTTAAGGCTATTTTAAGACTTTTGCATCCCTCTGCAATATATCTCACTATTTTTGACTTTTCTGAGCCTGTCAAGTCCTTCTTTTGACCCATTTTGCCAAAGGAAAGGAAGTTGCCTAATAATTATGCACACCTGATATAGGGTGTTGATGTCATTAGGCCACACCCCTTCTCATTACAGAGATGCACATCACCTAATATGCTTCATTGGTAGTAGGCTTTCCAGCCTATACAGCTTGGAGTAAGACAACATGCATAACGAAGATGATGTGGTCAAAATACTCATTTGCCTAATAATTCTGCACTCCCTGTATTTCTGTCTCTTTCTCACCTTGAAGACGTTTTTTTTTGCTGGACAGCCCGTTGGCCCACTGCAGCTGAGCTCCTCTCAGGTCCACGCTGCTCTCCGGACGGCTGTTTCCCGGCTTCTGCATGTCAACACACACACATACAGCAATACTTCACTTTTAAAGCAGAAGATGTGGAAGCGATTCCATGATATTCCCTGTTAGTCTCACCCAGCTGTCGGGATTCTGGCTTTTAGGGTCTTTGAAGAAGACGAGACTGTTTCCCACCAGCACCACCCATGAAGGGTTCCAGTTTTTCCTGCAAAAACAAGAAAATAACCCCAATCATGACTCATGTATTCTCATTTATTGTTTCCTAAGTGGCTCAAAAATGCTAGTAATTAAAAACGCAGCAGCACAATCTTCATCTGGTTAGATTCATGCTTACCAGACAAACATGAGCCGCAAAATACACGGCATTTAACATGTTTTCTCTGAAAAATCTCTTGCAATTTTGTTTCTCAAGTAAATTTGATCTTGTTTTAAAGATGTTGAAACACTGTAATCTAGATCCATCTGAAGTGACTCGTTTTGTTAAAGGTCTCGTGTCGTGTGTGTGTGTGTGTGTGTGTGTGTGTGTGTGCCTGTTACAGATCAAGGTATGTGTGTGTGTGTATTGTGTAGCAATACTAGTAAATTTTGACATTGTGGGGACATTTTGTTGGTCCCCATGAGGAAACAAGCTTATAAATCGTACAGAATGATCTTTTTTGAAAATGTAAAGTAGCAGAACATTTTGTGTGATGGGTAGGTTTAGGGGTGGGGGGGGGCAGAATGTACAGTTTGTACAGTAGAAAAACCATTACACCTATGGAATGTCCCCATAAACCATGAAAACCCCACGTGTGTGTGTGTGCGCGTGCGCGCGTGCCTGTTACAGATCAAGGTGTGTGTGTGTGTGTGTGTGTGTGAGTGTGTGTAGATAAGCTCACCTCAGTTTCCTGCCTCCTTCTGCTATCTTGGTTTTGTTGAGCAGACCGGCCTTTTCCAGTTCCTGTCATGACACAGTCGGTCAGTTTGTATCGCGTGTGTGTGTGTGTGTGTGTGTGTGTTCAGTGAAAGTTTTCAGGTTTTGAATGAATCAGTTTGGTTTGTGTTTAAGAGCATATGGAAGCTTGTTTCCACCACAGAACAATTGCATCATTTTATCTCATAATTTGGACTTTAAGTTTCACAATTCCATTTTTTTATATATATATATCTCGTGGAAAAGACGAATCACAGCGGAGTTTCAGAGCTGCACACTCGAACCCCTAAAAAGTCAGAATTGTGAGATAAACACACGTTTTATTCTGTGGCTAAAACAAGCTTCAAATATGTATATTTTTGCTTGATCTGTGATGGATGGACGGATTGATTGATTCTCACCGGTGTGACACCTTCACTGTCGGGTGAGCTGTCAGATGAAGGCGCTTCCACCACCAGCCTGTAGTCTGACTGCAGAGAGGAGAAGAAACACAGAAACATGCTCAAGACTTCCTCTCCACCTGCTGTTCGATGCTGTAACTGCACCACACGAGCATCAGTGTCAGACATTCAGCGGTACGTGTGTTTGAAGTAGAGTAGGTTTCACTGATTCATTTGTCTTTCTTGCAGAATTAAGAGTCATTAATCACTCTCACCTCTCCGTTCGCAGCCGTTCTCTGAGCCTGTGACTGCAGGAACATGGAGTAGGAGTGGCTCATGTGGGACACGCCCCCTGTGAGGGCGGAGCGGGGCGCATCGAACGACGACGTGCGCTGCATGCTCTGCCGAAGAAACTCGCCAGGTTAGATTGGCTCACTTCAGATTCAATTCCATTAGATTCAGTCCAGTCACATCACAGTAATGTTCGGGTTAATTTGATTATCCTCAAGCACTCAACTCAATTAGCAAACTCGGTTACAGCAGCAGCGGTCGAAAGCGGCTTATCAGACAGACTGAAACCCCCATGTGACCACGGCGCTAACCCTGGTCAACATGCTCCGATTCCTCCATATGCTGCGGATTATTCTGGGATCACATGCAAACGGCCCAAAACCATCAGTAAGACACAAATACAAGGAAACAGAGAGAAAGAGGCGATCGCTTTGACGTTTCTGACACGTCCAGTGGAACTTTAAATGACCCGAAGCGTCTGTGAGCGCGGCGCTTTTTGGAGAAATGAAAGGTCTGTGATCGTAACCAATAGAAACAAGATATTAAAAGAA
>CM074298.1:515000-525000 GCA_037194245.1 Opsariichthys bidens | reverse complement strand
TGGGATTCGTGAGTTAACAAAAATCTAATACTTAAATAATAATATGTGAAATTAAAATAATTCAAAAATAACAACAATCCAAACACTGACGACTATTTTATTAAATATTTTCGAATATTTACTTTTACCTCAAAGGTGTTTGACTGACCCAAAAAAAGTCATTTACAATACACTAATCTGTAATCAGCAAGAATCAATAGTTTCACTTGAGAACTTCTGAACTTTCCGCCGAGTGTTCAAACATGACATCACTTCCCTCAGTTCCCAGCACTGACTCTAAAGGGGAGTTTGAGGTGCGCTGATATTTGTGGCGTGTGAACCGATCTGCCAATGGACTTCCCTTGTACAAGACAGAGAGAGCGAGAGAGAGAGAGAGAGAGAGAGAGAGAGAGAGAGAGAGACCACATGCCGCCTGTTCACAACACAGAAAGGCTTTTAACAAACATTACAAAGATAGCATTAACTGAAGAATGATGAAGCGTGTGTCCATCTCTCTGTGACCCATAATGACCTTTTCACAAGATGTAACATCAGTCTCTGGAGTCTCCAGTGAAGTTTCAGCTCAGATCATTTATCGCTTGTCAAATTCGCCTCTATTTGGCTGTGAGCAAAAACACGCCGTTTTTGTGTGTGTGTCTCTTTAAATGCAAATGAGCTGCTGCTCCAGAAGAGGGCGGAGCTTCAACAGCTCAACAACAACAAAGCTGGAGAATCTCACGCAGACAAAATGAGGAAAGACTCAGGAAGAAGTTCCAACTTTTAGACGTTTCTGAACGGTTAGTGGATCAATTGATGCAGTTGCTGTGGAGTTGATCGACTCGTCACTAGCGTGTGTCGTCACGCTCGTCTTTTCTCCTCGAATCCACCCTCGTTTGTGAAGCGTAAAACGACGGCGGCAACAACACTCGACGACAACAACTCTAAAGCAGCCCGACATGGCCCCGCCCCCTTTGTCGAGTGTTCTCAGGGGCGGGGTTTATGTAAATTTGGGGTTTGTGATGTCACTAACCCAGGAAGAATCTCGTACCAGCCGTTTAAAAAGCGATTTCTGTAAAAAGAAAATCTGTTTGCTTTGAACTTTGAGCGTCGTAACTTTACAGATGTCGTTTCTGCTCAAACAGCAACATTTACACACTCACTGAAGTTACAAAAGTCAAATCATAGTCAACCAGCCCTATATAATACAACATGAGCTTAAACACTTCAAACATTCGGTTTATTTACAAGTTTAAATCAGGTTTTCAGTGCATGTTTTCGTGATCCACTTGAAATGTCTCTCCCCACGTGACTGAGAGAGTAACGTCACTGTCTCTGCGAGAAACAAGGAGATGAAATGCGACGTGCAGAAAACAGGAAACCACATGCGCTTTACCATCAGCGAAGTCCAACAGACTCACAGAGGCTCCAGAAACACGTCGATCTAACCAGAAAATCTCTTTGGATGAGTGCAGGACGATGCCTGACTCACGGTTCACACAAACGCACGCCGGGCCTTCACAGCCGCGTCAGAGTCTGACATTGAAGGGTTGAGCACACACACACACACACACACACACACACAGAGAGAGAGAGAGACAAAAACAGACGCACACATTGTGGCAAAAACAAGTGATTTCCTACAGAGAGGCTCAAATCTGCTGTAAGCTCCATCTGTGCCAAGAGTGAAGGTCACAGAAATGAGCCTGACCTTAAATGAAGAGAGAGAAACAAGACACGCATCAGATGCTCAGTGTGTGGCGTTTACCCTATAACTTTACCGTATAATTTACATTTACGGCACACCGGTCACACGTATTCAAAAGAGCATCTCCTTTGAGTGTCAGAATCTTTGTTTCCGATCGCTCTGACTCGCTTTGAAAGCGGAATATTCCGTTCGTGTCGTGGATTTGTGGCATCGAGCTCCGCTTTTGCCCTTCGCTCGTTCTGCCCTGTTGCCGTGTTGCTCCGCATCTCTCACACTAGTGTCGGATCCCACCAATAGAATTCCATTTCCATTCTTTCGGGGGCATTGATTGGTCAGTCGTGGAGGATGATGTTGCTTGATGTGATGCAAAGATTGGGACATTTGTACACTCGCTTTCACCGGCTTCATGATTAGAGGGTTTGCTTTGGTGCTCGTCTTCAATGAAGTGATCTCAAATCAGGTGGACATTTCACCTACACACACACTCACTCACACACACACACACACACACACACACTCGCTGTACAGTGACTCATTATCCTCCATTTGACTGGTGAAGCAATTGATTAACCTCATTTACAGGCACAAAGTGTACGACTGCATTGTGTGTGTGTGTGTGTGTGTGTGTATGAAAACTCTGCTGTTGTTCAGTGTGCAGTGTCTACATCTGACTTCAGTGTCAAAGTTGTGTTGTGTAGATGAGTCCTGCACGGATCAACGGAGAATCATTCAGGCGAACTGATCAACTGCTCTACTGTGTGTGTGTGTGTGTGTGTGTGTGTGTGTGCTCTCTATGCTGGAGACAGGTCATATGGACTGAGGTATGAGGTTGTGGTGCTCTAATGTTTTGTTTACCTCTTCATGTTTTCCCAGCAACCGCAAATACACACACACACAGTGTTAGTAACCCTGACTAATAATATCAAAGCATCAGATGGCGGTAACCCTATGGTTAAACATCTGAGCTGCTAAACATACGTCACATTTGGTCGTGATGCAAAAACTAGTTCAGAATTCTTCACTAATCACTGTAACGCAATTTCAAAAAGGCTTCCAAACATCTACAAATATTATGTTTTATCAAAAGTTTGGGATCAGTGGTCTCTGTTTTAAAGGAATGAACACTTTTATTCATCAAGGATGGACTAGATTGACCAAAAGTGACAGTAAAGACGTTTATAATGTTACAAAAGACTCTGCTGTTCATCAAAGAATCTTGACAAATAAAATGGATCACAGTTTCCACAAAAACACTGCTTCCAAAATAATAATCATAAGTGTTTCTCTGAAGACTGGAGTAATGATGCTGAAAATTCAGCTTTGGATACAGAAATAAATGACACTTTATTATATATTCACATAGAAAACAGATGATTTATATTGCAATTTGTACTGTATTTTTGATCAAGCAGCTTCGGTGAACAGAAGAGACTCTTTGAACCACATTATAAATGTCTTGCTTGTAGATGTAGTTCATCTGTAGTTTTTGTAACAACGCTGACATTGATTAACACTCTGACGCAGCTCTTTATAGATATCAGACATCATAACCATCACATTCAAGAACTCCGAGAGCCACAGGTGTCATTCATGCAGAATGAAGGGTGATAACATGCAAATACACCTCATGTCAACTGTGCCAATACCGCTGGTGGAAAAGTGACACTATTTGCATGGGAAAGAGGAAAAGCCTCGTCGCTTCACACTACAAGTGCTTATGGAACAGCGTTTAAAGAGTCACATTTAACCCTGGGATAAAGCCACTGGTTAAAACTGGGTTAAAGCCACTGGTTGACCCTAGGTTAAAGCCACTGGTTAACCCTGGGTTAAATGCACTGGTTGACCCTGGGTTAAAGCCTCTAGTTGATCCTGGTTTAAAGCCACTGGTGAAACCTTGGTTAACCCTGGGTTAAAGCCACTGGTTAAACCTGGGTTAAAGCATCTGGTTGATCCTGGGTTAAAGCCACTTGTGAAACCTTGGTTAACCCTGGGTTAAAGCCACTGGTTAAACCTGGGTTAAAGCCTCTGGTTGATCCTGGCTTAAAGCCACTGGTGAAACCTTGGTTAACCCTGGGTTAAAGCCACTGGTTAAACCTGGGTTAAAGCATCTGGTTGATCCTGGGTTAAAGCCACTTGTGAAACCTTGGTTAACCCTGGGTTAAAGCCACTGGTTAAACCTGGGTTAAAGCATCTGGTTGATCCTGGGTTAAAGCCACTTGTGAAACCTTGGTTAACCCTGGGTTAAAGCCACTGGTTAAACCTTGGTCAAAGCCACTGGTTAAACCTGGGTTAAAGCCTCTGGTTGATCCTGGGTTAAAGCCACTGGTTAAACCTTGGTTAAAGCCACCGGTTAACCCTGGGTCAAAGCCACTGGTTAACCCTGGGTTAAGCCACATTTATAATACTGAATGATGGTTAGCACCACTTTTAATCCTGGATTATGAAGTCCTGCTCCAATGTTGTTATCATTAACTTAAACTATTAAAAAAAAATAGTTTAATGAAATAAAGCTGAAAGTAAATATGAAGTATGGAATAAGAAACAAGGAACACAAAACACTCCAGCATTATGTTCAAAATAACCCTGGGTCAAACAACAGTGATTGATGAAGCGATTGTAACGGGTGATATTTGAGTGTGTTGGTATAAAACACACTGACATCAAGCTTTAGCTGATTAGCTGCTCTCTGCTGGAGACGGAGGCTTTCTCAGACGCTGTGTGTTTATTGGGCTTCAGGTTAAATCTGCCGGCAGGAATGAGCTGAGCCTCCTCTTGTATGGAAGCTTGTTTCCACCACGGAATTAAAAAGAAAAAAGAAGTGAATAGCGACTTTTTATCTCACAATTCTGACTGAGATATAAACTGGCAGTTGTGAGATAAAAAGATACAATTACCTTTTTTGTGTTTCATTCTGTGGTGGAGAGGAGCTTCCTTACTTGTGCTCCATCACAAAAAACATTCTTTAATAAAATAATTGTAATTAAATAATGTAATTAAATAGAATAAAAATCACGGTTACACTTTATTTGAAGGTGTCCGTGTTACAGTGTAATTATACAGTTAAGTACTGAGTAATAATAATTGACTACATGTACTTACTGTAGGGTTAGATTGAGGAGGGTCTGGTTTAGCGTTAATTGCATGTAATTATTATCACTACACTATTCTACATGTGTAACAATGACACTGTAAACTAAAGTACACCCAAAATCTCTCTCCTCATTATAATTAATATTACTATAAAATTATAATATTAATATAATAAATATTACGTGTGTGTGAGTGAGTGTGAGTGAGAGTATGTGTGTGTGTGTGTGTGTGTGGGTATTCCCTACGTTATGGGGACCAAATGTCCCCACAGGTACAGTAATACTAGTAAATGTCGACATTGTGGGGACATTTTGTTGGTCCCCATGAGGAAACAAGCTTATAAATCATACAGAATGATCTTTTTGAAAATGTAAAATAGCAGAACATTTTGTGTGATGGGTAGGTTTAGGGGGGGGGGGCAGAATGTACAGTTTGTACAGTAGAAAAACCATTACGCCTATGGAATGACCCCATAAAACATGAAAACACCACGTGTGTGTGTGTGTGTGTCTGTGTGTGTGTGTGTGTGTTCCAGCAGGAAGAGCCCATGGCTGTGAGATTTTTCCATTACGGTCTCTGAACACGAGCGCTCACACAGTCTCATTCTGATCGACTGACAGCGAGAGACGAACTCTAGGGGTCTGGACTCGAGTTTTATCCCAAACAGATAAGGAGAAATGTCCTAAATGATTGCGTAATACTTATGATGATTGCAAACACTCATGTTTAATGAGCTGTTGCTTTTTTTTAAGTCATAAAAACACAGAAAATCTAAAACAAAAGAACGAAAAAAATTGTGTTTTGTAAGTAAAGTGCAATTGTACAATTACTAACGTTTGCATAGACACCATTTTAACAGCATCTAAAATTACATTTACATATTCGAAACGTGCTGAATTCATTCTTTGTTGCATTGATATGATAAATAATACTGTCGCATTCATTGACTCTTTTACTTTTCGCTCGTTGCACAGAATGTTGCAGACGAAAACACACTTTTGTTTAAGCTTTGCTTCTTAGTTTCCAATGAAACTCAATTAATCAATACAAACAATGACTATAAAATACACAACAATGCGCTGTAATGTTTGTGTTTCAATGTTTCAGTACAATAGTGTTTTTATCCCTGTAGATGTTGCTGAAAATACATCTGACTGGTTTTCACTGAGCGTTTCAGCTGAATGACTAATTAAAGCCGAAGTGCAAAGTTAGTCTAGCAGTTCACAGCTTCTCCTCTTCCTGTTTATACAGGAACTACAGACACCAGCGATTCTTTGAGAAGCGACGAAGATCTCGACTAAAATCCCAAACAATGATGTCAACATTTAATATTCATAAAGCAGATCAGATCACATCTCGTGAAACCCGCCGGATGGAGAGCAGCAGTTCTGATGAAGCCACAGTCAATCTGAAACCAGCGCTGCAAAACATAATCTGCTTCATTCATGGGATTTTCAGCAAGAAGTGCATTTATTCAGCAGAATTATGACGGAATGACTGTACAGTAAAGCGCATTTCCTTTGTTCTGCAGTCGGTGAAAAAGATTGTTACGCAATTGCACATTTAATGTGGCGCTCGGCTGTTCTTATATAAACGGAAAAACATAAATCACAAATATCTGAAATCTCCATTTCCTGCTTTCTCTGTAATCTGTGCTCAAATTTGCAAATCAAAAGTCACAGATCGGATCTCTTTCTGGACTGTGGCTTCACGTCAGAGCGTCTCACGGCACTGAATGCGGTGCGGACTGTCCGTCTGTGAGTCTGTAAGGTCACGTCGACCGGTTCTGACCCGATACTGCACTCAGAATCCCATGCAACCCAGAGTTTCTCTCAGATCGGACGTGACAGCAGAGTCTCACTTATACAAGCCTAACATATATATACATATACATATAAACACACACACACACACACACACACACTCACACACACACATACACACATATATATATATATATATATATAAACACACACACACACACACACACTCACACACACACATACACACATATATTTATATATATATATATATATATATATATATAAACACACACACACACTCACACACACACACATATATTTATATATATATATAAACACACACATACACACACACACACACACACACATATATTTATACATATATATAAACACACACACTCACACACACACATATATTTATATATATATTTATATAAACACACACATACACACACACATATATATTTATATATATATATATATATATATATATATATATATATATATATATACATACACACACACACTCAAACACATCTTTATATATATATATGTATATATATATTTAATGCTGGGCAAACTATTAATTGCATTCAAAATAAAAGTTTGTATACATAAATGTGTGTGTGCTGTGTGTAATACATGAATGCATGATTATATTTAAGAAATATGTTATATTTTTATATAAATGTATATGCATGCAACTATTTCTTAAATATATACATGTATGTGTCTGTATTTATATACATAATAATTATGCACAGACATAAACAAACTTTTATTTTTGAATGTGATTAATCATTTTCCAGCATTATATATATATATATATAATCATTATATTATTAATATTAATACATAATCAGTGTTTCCAAGTGCAATGATCATTTAACTAACTCTGCATCTGAACATAGAGGAGGTTAAACCTCAGAGAGATTGTCTAAAACACGAAATAACACCAAAATAAAAGCACACTGTAATGAATCTGAATTACTGCACTGCTGTAAATACTGTAGATCTATCATGTTGTGAATTACTGAAGAATAAACTACTGAATCACCTCCTTTACATACTGTATTTGCACTTCAATAATATGCACACAGTAGAAGACACTGCAAAACGTCTCATCAGTGTCCAGAACAGAGAGATTGAGGAATTGCGTGTAAAATGTTTTCTTTTTCTGTATATAGGGCATGCAAATGGATGTTTTTTGTCTATTTGATCAATTTTATAAGTGTTTTATAAATCATATTCTCGCTGGGTCGGGTTAAGAGTTTCTCTCTAAGATAGTTCAATAGAGTCTGGTCGTGGCTTACCGGTAACTGCAGGTGCATCCGCGCGCGTTACTCCAGGTGTCACTGAACCGGACGGCGCTCGAGCTCGAACTCTCACGAGCGGCCTCAGCGGAGGGGCGGGGCGGGGCTTTGTGGGCTCTGACACGTGACCGAGAAGAGCCAACCAGAGCGAAGCTCCGCAAACTCCAACGTTTATTTGCATCTTGTTTGATTTTTTATTTGTTTCCTGTAGTATTTTGTTTTAATTTTTTTATTCAACTTTCAAGACACAAACATACAATAACATTTAACATAAGAAAAGGAAGAAAAAAGAAGGAAAAAAAATAGATTGGGGATACATATAACAGATCTTACAAAAAACATGGTAAAATATTAAAATCTGCAAATTACTTTTTTCAATAGAAGAGAAGTTTTTATACATTTCTTGTTTCTACTGATTGAAATCAAAGAGTCATAAAATATTTCAAGGCTGTATATAAAACATAACGACAGTTAGCCAGAAAATTGTTTACTTAGTCCTTTAAAAAAAAAAAAAAAAAGATAGAGGAAGAAATCATGTCTATTTCATACTTTGTGTTTAAAAAAAAAAAAGAAATAGAAAAAATACATTGATGTGTGAATTTAGCTGTATGTATAAATGTATAAAAAGCGCTTTGAAAATCTATATTTTATTGAAACTAACCCAGAAAGTTTAAAGAAAAGAAAAGAAAACACAAAGGCACGTTATGATGTAAAACCGAGAAGAAAAAATTAATATTCTGCACTATTTGTAGGTTAGATTTACCATTCGTTGCGCAGGTTGAAATAAAAAAATTGAATTATGCAAAATAAAAGTTTTTTTTTTTTTACTACTCCTCTCAGATTTTTGGACCAGTGTAGACATACATATAAACAGAATGATCAGATTTACGAATAATATTGTTTTAAATGCAATTCATGATTTGACGAGGGTGTCGACCAATTACATCGAGGCGTGCAGCTTTTCAACCAACTGTCATTTACGCCGGCACTGTTGCATTATGGGTATTTGTAGTCTTCCGCCAGGACGTTCCTAAAGACGAACGACAAAAAAAAACTACAATATCCTCTGAGGCGGGCACGTGGTTCGACGCGCGGTTGCATCAGCGTCAATAGTTGATTCACAAACCGGTCTCAGTCTCTCTTCTGGGTTAAAGCGTCGAGTCTGTCAAAGTAGATTCATCCAGCAGCGTCCTGAAGTGACAGGCTCAAATGAAACTGTATATTACCGAGGGGAACCCGCACTGTATTAAAGTACTAGCGGTGCTGGAGCTCACAGGAGTGAAATGTGACATAGAAGTGATCAACCACGAGGGTGAGTGACATTATTATCAGTGTCTGTGAGGAACTTTCTGTTGTTGTTCCAGTAAAAGATGCTTCTCAGGATCTTTAATGGTTCAGACTGACTGAAAATATCAAGATCTCTATGAATATAGTACACAAAAAGTACCATGGTGTGTCTTAGTACTATAATCATAATAAACCATGGTAATACTATGTGTATTTATGGTAATACCTCAGTAGTTACCAGCGCTGGGTGTGTTACTTTTAAAATGTATTTCACTACAGATTACAAAATACATGCTTTAAAAAGTCATTTGTGACGTATTTCGTTACATTACTCAAGTTTAGTGACTTCATCTAAATACTTTAGAATACTTTGGAATACTAATAAGTGTGGAACAAACACAAAAAAGGTCATTGTGAGTTTTTATCTCACAATTCTGACTTTTTCCCTCGGAATTGAGTGATATAAAGTTGCAATTGTGAGTTATAAAGTCAGAATTATGAGATATAAACTCACAATATTGAGAAAAGTCAGAATTATGAGATATTAACTCACATACTAAATTCACAATTGCAAGAAAAAAAGTCAGTATTGCAAGTTTATATCTCCCAATTCTGACTTTATAACTTGCAATTGTGAGTTTAAATCACAATTGTGAGAAAAAAGAAGTCAGAATTGTGAAACACAAACTCACAATTGTGAGGGAAAAAACAAATAGTGAGAAAAAGTCACAGTGACGAGTGAATTATAAAATGACTCCCAAAACATGAAAACAGTGAAAACATGAAACTGAACTCGTCTTTTTCAGACGGTCAGAGTCAGAGAATCACCAATCGCTGTTTAAATGACATTAAAACTCAAAGTA
>CM074298.1:442500-507500 GCA_037194245.1 Opsariichthys bidens | reverse complement strand
CTTCATTGTTAGATGCATTAAATAATATTAACAATGAATGAATCAGTGAACGCTGACATTAATATGAACTAAGATTATTTTCTATTTCTGGTCCATGAAACCATAATTTCAGCACATTTTAATTCAGTTATTGGAGAATGAAGCGTGTCTGCTGTGTTTCAGGAGGAGATGTCAGTGGCAGATGTTGTCCTGTGGGCGGCGCTCCACCCTCTGTTATGTGAGGCGGGTTTTGAAGCAGGTGAGTGGATCGTCGGCGTCGGTTCTGTGAGCGCGAGCGGCGTGTGACGCTGTGTTCTGTGCAGGCGAGCTGCTGCGCGGCTGGTTCCAGCGCGTCGGCGTCCTGACCGCCTGTCAGACGGCCGCTCAGACGGTCCTGCGGGGGAAAGGTGTGGAGGCCCTGAAGACGTTCCTGCAGAAACACGCGGCCGCGCGCACACAGCGCCGGGACGGTCCCGCCGACGCCGCCGACGTACGCATCCATCACTCGTCTTTAATTACTGTTATATTTTAAATTAGCATCTGCTTTTGTATTTCACTAGTCATTTTAATTTTAGTTTGTTTTATTATATTTTGCTTTATTTTGATTCAGTTTTTTTAATTGTAATACTATAACTTAAACATTTTAATTAAGTTATTAAGCATTTCTCATTTTCAAATTTAATGTTTTTTTTTTAGATTTATTTTATTTCAGCTTTATATTTTAGTTTGTTTTGTTCATTTTTTTATGTGCTTTTGTCATTCTGACAGTTTTTTATTATTATTATTATTATATTTAGCTTTATTTTAATTCAGTTTCAGTATTATTAATTGTAGTATAATAACTTAAACGTTTGAATTAAGTTAGTGGCCAAAGTGGCCATTTTCAGTTTTAATTATATAAATATATATATATATATATATTTTTTTTGTTTTGTTTTGCATATAAATAATTTGGATTAGCTTTTAATTTTAATTAGTTTTGGTAATTTTATGTGCTTTTGCCTTGTTTAATAGTTTTTAGTTTATTATTTTTAGCTTCCTTTTTATTTATTTAATATAACTTAAACATTTTAATTAAAGTAGTTGCCAAACATTTGTCATTTTCAATTTTAATAGAATTGTATTTTTAATTTAGTTTTTCATCTAATATGTATTTCAGCTCTACTTCAATTAATATTTTTAATTTATATTTTCAATCTTTATTTTAGTTTGCCATATGCTTTCGTCATTTTTATTAGTTTAATATTTATATTTGGATTTATTTTTACAGTTTTAATACTACTAATTGTAGTACTTTAACTTAAACGTTATTTTAATTCAGTTAATTTTAATTTTCTAATTTTCAGGTTTTTTTAGTTCACCTAATTTTTTTTATTATTATTATTTAAGTTTTAATTCAGTTAATATTTTGAATTGGCTTTTATTTTTATATTTTCTGTTTTAATTTTAGTTTTACTAATTTTTCTGTGCTTTTGCCATTTTTATAGATTTAAAAGATTTTTATTTTATTTATCTTTATTTCAGTTTTAATTTGAGTCATTTTAGTACTTCAATTTAAACATTTTTTTTAAGTGTGTTGCCAAGACAACATTTATAGTTTTTGTTCACATTGGAACTTTTTCTTATATATTTTTTTATTTCAGTTACTAGTTTCAGTAAAAAAAAAAAAAAAGGAAATATAAGACATTTTATTTTGCTTAATGAAAATAAAGCTCACATTCTGTTCATAAGGAGAATCAGTATAATTAAGCAGGTCAAAAATTCACATCAACATCTAAAGAAATAAAAGCGTTATGATTACAGCTTAATTGTCAAGCAGATGATCCTACAATAGGCTTAATTTATTCATGCATAACATTATTTCCTATTTATTTACTCCTTTTTGTTGTGAAAAATGGCTGGAAATTTTGGGAGTTAAAAAATGACACATTTATTTCTAATTGTAATAATGTCATCAGGAACCTGAAATATGCTTAATCCTCTTTATACTTTATATGGCAGAATACAGTATTTGTTTTGTCCTGGATGCGTTGTGTTTGGTGAGCTCTGGTGAAGAGCGTGGCTGTGTTTTGTCAGGCTGAGGAGCGCGTGATGAGCGCGGAGGAGATCGACGGCGCGGCTCAGGTCTGGTCTGAAGGACTCAAAGCGTCCGCTGCCGTCAGCGAGAGGAAGCACCCCGTGTACGCTCACCATCACTGCACGTTAAACACTCGTCAGTCTGTCCTCCGTCGGTGATCTTACGGTGTGTGTTTCTCAGTCTGCCTCAGGAGGGAAAGAGGAACGTGCTGCTCACCAGCGCTCTGCCGTACGTCAACAACGTGCCGCACCTGGGGAACATCATCGGCTGTGTGCTCAGCGCCGACGTGTTCGCCAGGTAACCTCACTTCCGTTGTTCGGCTCCTCTCTTCCCAGTCTGTCAGTAACGCTCTGTTTACTTCCTGAAGCCCCTCCTCCTGAAAGCACAGTGTGCTCTGATTGGTGGGTTGGACCAGAACCGCCGGTTTCAACACACTACTAACTAACTCGACCAGGCCCCGCCCCTTTATTCTGCGTATGAGTTATTGTTATGTCTTTCTTTGCAGATATGGGCGTTTACGAGGCTGGAATCTCTTGTTCGTCTGCGGTACGGATGAGTACGGCACGGCCACGGAGAACAAGGCTCGAGAGGAGGGACTGACGCCGCAAGAGATCTGCGACAAATACCACGCCGTCCACGCCAACATCTACCAGTGGTTCCAGATCGACTTTGATTTCTTCGGCCGCACGACCACTGAACACCAAACGGAGTAAGAACTGTGAACGTTCGTTTTGAACCGGAGGAGTTTTTAATATTTATTTATGGTTATGTTTAGTTTAATATGTATATTTAATTAAAAAAAATTGGTCACCTGATCATCTTTTTATCCATTTTAAATTTAAACGTTTATCATTTTACATTTTTATAAATTTTGAATTAAAATGACTATCAATATTATCACAGCAGACATTTTATTTTATTTTATTTTATTTTATTTATTTTTATTTTATTTTATTTTATTTTATTTACAAACATTATGTGCATGAATTGATTGTTTTTATTTTATTTTATTTTATTTACAAACGTCATGTGCATGAATTGATTGTTTTTATTTTATTTTATTTTATTTACAAACGTCATGTGCATGAATTGATTGTTTTTATTTTATTTTATTTACAAACGTCATGTGCATGAATTGATTGTTTTTATTTTATTTTATTTTATTTACAAACGTCATGTGCATGAATTGATTGTTTTTATTTTATTTTATTTACAAACGTCATGTGCATGAATTGATTGTTTTTATTTTATTTTATTTTATTTACAAACGTCATGTGCATGAATTGATTGTTTTTATTTTATTTTAAAGGATTCTCCCGACGCTTGTGATGTCATAACACACTAGATTAAATCACTTTGGATCTTTAATCTTTTTTCATCAATTTTGCATTTTAAATGTTTATAAATTTAGAATTTATTTGAATTGGCAATATGTCAATATCACCACTGCAGAAACATGTTTTATTTTGTTTTGTTTTATTTATATCATATGCATGCATTGATTGCATATTTTGTTTTTTATTTTTTTCATAATATAAAATTATTCAGAGTATTTGATACAATAAAACAAATACATTTTCTTTCTTTTATGTTATTTTATCATCTTCTTTATCAATTTTAAAATCATTTTTAATATTTATTTTAATAGCGAATGCTTTTTTAAATATGCATCAACTGATTGTTGTTGTTTTTTTGTTTTATTCATTATATATAAAAGGATTCAATCAAAGGATTTAATACTGTAAAACACTGGATTAAATTACTTAATTAGATCTTAAAATATATTTTCTTACATCTTTATGATGTTTTTTATCATCTTTTTTATTTTTGTAAATTAAAAAAAAAATTATTTTAAATGTTTATGAATTTTGAATTATTTAAAGTGGCAGTTTGTCAATATCACCAGTGCAGAAACATTTTTTATTTTATTTTCAAATATCATATGCATGCATATTCATTATATAAAATGACTCAATCAAAGCTTGTGATGCCATAGACAAAATTACTCTGGATCTTAAATTATATTTTCAACATTGAGTGTTTATTAAGAGTGTTTATTCTCAGTGACCTACCTGAGCTCTGCTTCCGTATTAATAGAGCTAAAGGTGTTTTAACTAAATCACGTCTGCGTCTCCTCAGAATCGCTCAGGACATTTTCTGGCGTCTGCACGAGAGGGGTTTTCTGCTGGAGGACACGGTCGAGCAGCTGCGCTGCGAAAGCTGCCAGCGTTTCCTGGCCGACCGCTTCGTGGAGGGCGTGTGCCCTCACTGCCGTTACCCAGAAGCCCGCGGAGACCAGTGTGACAAATGTGGCCGTCTCATCAATGCTGTGGAGCTCAGGGTACGGTTCAACGTTCAGCAGAAGTTTGGAACATTTATTAATTTTAGAAAGCATCTCTCAGCCTGATAACACACATCCAGTCTGTGACGTCCGCTCATTTCCTGAACCTTCAAATTAATTTCAGATTATCAAACATTGCTGAGTCGAAGCAGTAAAGAGATATATAAATAAACCTGACACTAACAAACATTATTACCTTTTATAATAATTAACAAATCATTACTACCTGAACTTCTAAATAATTTTGGAATATATATATAAATAAAATGTATATATATATATATATATATATATATATATAAATAAAATGTATATATATATATATATGAATATATATATATATATATATATATTTTTTTTTTTTTTTTTTTTTTTTTTAAATTAATTAATTTATTTTTAACAATAACCTCCTACTATATATGAAAAAAAATTATGCATTTATTTGATCACAAATACAGTAAAAATTATGAAACGTTATTACGATATTAAATGTGAATATATATATAGTAGAGTGTAATTTATTCCTGAATTTTCAGCATCATTACTCCAGTCTTCAGGGTCACATGATCCTTCAGAAATCATTCTGATATGATGATTTGATGCTCATTTATGGTTATCATCAATGTTAAAAAGTCTTTTTTTGTAGAAACTGATACATTTTGTTTTTCAGGATGAATATACAGTTTTAAAAACAGCATATATTTGAAATAAATCCTTTGCAACATTATAAATGTCATCCATGCTGAATAAATTTCTTCCAGAGAAGTGCATGCTGAGGATGTGGCGTATATTTGACGATCATATTGTCTCTCCTGTAGAATCCGCAGTGCAAGGTGTGCAAGGAAACTCCGGTGATCCGCTCCTCTAAACACCTGTTTCTGAACCTGCCGAAGGTAAGATCACAGCTGTGAGAGGTACTGTTGACGTCTGTATCTTCTCTTCAGCTCAGTCTGAGTGTGTTTGTGATAGCTGGAGGACGAGCTGGAGCAGTGGCTCGACAAGTCGATCGGCTCCGGCGACTGGACGGCGAACGCGCGGCACATCACGCGCTCGTGGCTCCGTGACGGCCTGAAGCCGCGCTGCATCACGCGCGACCTGCGGTGGGGGACGCCCGTGCCGCACCCGGATTACAAGGAGAAGGTATGAACGCACATTCAGATGTTATTTCACTAATATTGTCCGTTATCCTGACTTTCTCCGTCTGTCCACGAAGGTGTTCTACGTGTGGTTCGACGCTCCTATCGGCTACCTGTCCATCACGGCAAACTACACCGACCAATGGGAGAAGTGGTGGAAGAATCCTCAGCAGGTGCTGATCAGTGACACTTCTCAATTTGTGTTGTGTAATGAGTCTTCAAGTTGCAGAAATGAGTTCTCTCAATTCTCCCGCTCATCGATGAAGCGCTGCTGGTTTGATTCAGCGTGTGATTGTCATGTGCGTCCTGTAGGTGGAGCTGTATAACTTCATGGCAAAGGACAACGTTCCGTTCCACAGTGTCGTTTTCCCTTGTTCACTTCTCGGAGCTCAAGACAACTACACACTGGTCAATAATCTCATTGCCACGGGTGAGATGGTTTTCTTTGTTTTAAATTCAGATCATTTACATCAAATGAAATGATACAGCTAATCGTCAAATGTGCATATTCCACTTCACATTGCATCCATTTTAAAGGAAAGTTTGGATTTTTAATGTTTTTAAAAAGTCTCACCAAAGCTGTGTTTATTTGATCATAAATACTGTAAAAATTTTAAAAATATTATTCCAATGTAAATCATCTGTTTTCTATGGAAGCCCGTTCCCGCCACTGTTGAGAAAAAAAATATTCCGTAAGTCACAATAATGAGAAACTTTCTCATAATAATAACTTGGTATCTTTAATTTAATAAAAAAAAACTTTTTTTTTTTTTTTATTAAGTTAAAGATGTTAAGTCATTATTATGAGATACTAAGTCATTATTATGAGATACTAAGTCATTATTATGAGATACTAAGTCATTATTATGAGATACTAAGTCATTATTATGAGATGTTAAGTCATTATTATGAGATACTAAGTCATTATTATGAGATACTAAGTCATTATTATGAGATACTAAGTCATTATTATGAGATACTAAGTCATTATTATGAGATACTAAGTCATTATTATGAGATTCTAAGTCATTATTATGAGATACTAAGTCATTATTATGAGATACTAAGTCATTATTATGAGATGTTAAGTCATTATTATGAGATGTTAAGTCATTATTATGAGATGTTAAGTCATTATTATGAGATGTTAAGTCATTATTATGAGATACTAAGTCATTATTATGAGATACTCAGTCATTATTATGAGATGTTAAGTCATTATTATGAGATGTTAAGTCATTATTATGAGATACTAAGTCATTATTATGAGATACTAAGTCATTATTATGAGATGTTAAGTCATTATTATGAGATACTAAGTCATTATTATGAGATACTAAGTCATTATTATGAGATACTAAGTCATTATTATGAGATGTTAAGTCATTATTATGAGATGTTAAGTCATTATTATGAGATGTTAAGTCATTATTATGAGATGTTAAGTCATTATTATGAGATTCTAAGTCATTATTATGAGATGTTAAGTCATTATTATGAGATACTAAGTCATTATTATGAGATACTAAGTCATTATTATGAGATACTCAGTCATTATTATGAGATGTTAAGTCATTATTATGAGATGTTAAGTCATTATTATGAGATGTTAAGTCATTATTATGAGATGTTAAGTCATTATTATGAGATTCTAAGTCATTATTATGAGATGTTAAGTCATTATTATGAGATACTAAGTCATTATTATGAGATGTTAAGTCATTATTATGAGATGTTAAGTCATTATTATGAGATGTTAAGTCATTATTATGAGATGTTAAGTCATTATTATGAGATGTTAAGTCATTATTATGAGATGTTAAGTCATTATTATGAGATACTAAGTCATTATTATGAGATTCTAAGTCATTATTATGAGATACTAAGTCATTATTATGAGATACTAAGTCATTATTATGAGATACTAAGTCATTATTATGAGATGTTAAGTCATTATTATGAGATGTTAAGTCATTATTATGAGATGTTAAGTCATTATTATGAGATACTAAGTCATTATTATGAGATACTCAGTCATTATTATGAGATGTTAAGTCATTATTATGAGATGTTAAGTCATTATTATGAGATACTAAGTCATTATTATGAGATACTAAGTCATTATTATGAGATACTAAGTCATTATTATGAGATACTCAGTCATTATTATGAGATGTTAAGTCATTATTATGAGATGTTAAGTCATTATTATGAGATGTTAAGTCATTATTATGAGATGTTAAGTCATTATTATGAGATGTTAAGTCATTATTATGAGATTCTAAGTCATTATTATGAGATACTAAGTCATTATTATGAGATACTAAGTCATTATTATGAGATGTTAAGTCATTATTATGAGATACTAAGTCATTATTATGAGATACTAAGTCATTATTATGAGATGTTAAGTCATTATTATGAGATACTAAGTCATTATTATGAGATACTAAGTCATTATTATGAGATACTAAGTCATTATTATGAGATACTAAGTCATTATTATGAGATACTAAGTCATTATTATGAGATGTTAAGTCATTATTATGAGATGTTAAGTCATTATTATGAGATGTTAAGTCATTATTATGAGATGTTAAGTCATTATTATGAGATACTAAGTCATTATTATGAGATACTAAGTCATTATTATGAGATGTTAAGTCATTATTATGAGATATTAAGTCATTATTATGAGATGTTAAGTCATTATTATGAGATTCTAAGTCATTATTATGAGATGTTAAGTCATTATTATGAGATTCTAAGTCATTATTATGAGATGTTAAGTCATTATTATGAGATATTAAGTCATTATTATGAGATACTAAGTCATTATTATGAGATGTTAAGTCATTATTATGAGATTCTAAGTCATTATTATGAGATACTAAGTCATTATTATGAGATATTAAGTCATTATTATGAGATACTAAGTCATTATTATGAGATGTTAAGTCATTATTATGAGATACTAAGTCATTATTATGAGATATTAAGTCATTATTATGAGATGTTAAGTCATTATTATGAGATGTTAAGTCATTATTATGAGATTCTAAGTCATTATTATGAGATACTAAGTCATTATTATGAGATATTAAGTCATTATTATGAGATACTAAGTCATTATTATGAGATGTTAAGTCATTATTATGAGATACTAAGTCATTATTATGAGATACTAAGTCATTATTATGAGATACTAAGTCATTATTATGAGATACTAAGTCATTATTATGAGATGTTAAGTCATTATTATGAGATACTAAGTCATTATTATGAGATTCTAAGTCATTATTATGAGATACTAAGTCATTATTATGAGATACTAAGTCATTATTATGAGATGTTAAGTCATTATTATGAGATACTAAGTCATTATTATGAGATACTAAGTCATTATTATGAGATGTTAAGTCATTATTATGAGATACTAAGTCATTATTATGAGATGTTTAAGTCATTATTATGAGATATTAAGTCATTATTATGAGATACTAAGTCATTATTATGAGATGTTAAGTCATTATTATGAGATGTTAAGTCATTATTATGAGATGTTAAGTCATTATTATGAGATGTTAAGTCATTATTATGAGATACTAAGTCATTATTATGAGATTCTAAGTCATTATTATGAGATACTAAGTCATTATTATGAGATGTTAAGTCATTATTATGAGATACTAAGTCATTATTATGAGATGTTAAGTCATTATTATGAGATACTAAGTCATTATTATGAGATACTAAGTCATTATTATGAGATGTTAAGTCATTATTATGAGATACTAAGTCATTATTATGAGATACTAAGTCATTATTATGAGATATTAAGTCATTATTATGAGATACTAAGTCATTATTATGAGATGTTAAGTCATTATTATGAGATGTTAAGTCATTATTATGAGATGTTAAGTCATTATTATGAGATGTTAAGTCATTATTATGAGATACTAAGTCATTATTATGAGATGTTAAGTCATTATTATGAGATACTAAGTCATTATTATGAGATGTTAAGTCATTATTATGAGATGTTAAGTCATTATTATGAGATATTAAGTCATTATTATGAGACACTAAGTCATTATTATGAGATGTTAAGTCATTATTATGAGATACTAAGTCATTATTATGAGATATTAAGTCATTATTATGAGACACTAAGTCATTATTATGAGATGTTAAGTCATTATTATGAGATGTTAAGTCATTATTATGAGAGAGTTTCTCATTATTATGACTTACGGAATATATTTTTTTTCTCAACAGTGGCGGGAACAAGCTTCCATAGTTTTCTATGTGAATATATAGTCAAATATAATTTATATCCAGTGATCAAAGCTGAATTTTCAGCATCATTCCTCCAGTCTTCAGTGTCACATGATAGATTGCAGATTGGTTTTGCAGCGTGTGATTGGCTGATTTCACTCATGAATGTGTTCATGTGTCCAGAATACTTGAATTATGAGGACACCAAGTTCTCCAAGAGTCGTGGAGTGGGGGTGTTCGGTGACATGGCCAAAGACACAGGCATCCCGTCTGACGTCTGGCGCTTCTACCTGCTGTATCTGCGGCCTGAAGCTCAGGATTCAGCGTTCTCCTGGGCCGACATGGCTCTCAAGAACAACTCTGAGCTCCTCAACAACCTGGGCAACTTCATCAACAGGTTTGTGTTGGTGGATTGTGAGTTAGAATTATTATTAATGCATCAACTAATGTTGACCTTATCGTAACGCGTTTTCTTTAACGACCCTAATTATGTTTCCACAGGGCAGGGATGTTTGTGAGCAAGTTCTTCGACGGCTGCGTTCCTGAGATGCTCCTCAATGACGATGATAAGCGGCTCATCGCTCAGGTCTCCTGGGAGCTCAAGCAGTACATCCAGCTGCTGGATAAAGTCAGGTCAGGGGTTACCCACAATTCCTTGTGTGTGGATGGCGGGAAATGCAGAGATTCACAGATTTGGATTGTGCGGGATTGAAGAGCCTAATTGAAAGCGATCTTGATTCAAACAGTCTTATTCCTGAAGACAGTGATTCGCCTCCGTCTATTAAAGCTTTGATGAGTGCGATCACAGCGAACTTTCAGATTTGCATTCTGAGCCAGAGAGAGACGTCATGAATGGCGATAAAACGCTGATTCATCCTCATGAGTGAGTCATTGAATCATTCATTCAAGAGATTTGTTCAATAACACTGATTCATCCAGTAACCAGGGCTGGGTCGGTTACTTTTAAGATGGATTTCACTACAGATTACAAAATAACGTATTTCGTTACATTACTCAAGTTTAGTCACTTCATCTAAATACTTTAGAATACTTTGGAATACTAATAAGTGTGAAACAAACACAAAAAAGATCATTGAGAGTTTTTATCTCACAATTCTGACTTTTTCCCTCAGAATTGAGTGATATAAAGTTGCAATTGTGAGTTATAAAGTCAGAATTATGAGATATAAACTCACAATATTGAGAAAATTCAGAATTATGAGATATAAACTCAAACTAAATTCACAATTTCAAGAAAAAAAACCATGAAAACAGTGAAAACATGAAACTGAACTGGTCTTTTTCAGACGGTCAGAGTCAGAGAATCACCAATCGCTGTTTAAATGACATTAAAACTCAAAGTAATCACTTTGGTAATCTAAAACACTTTTCAGATGGAACTGTAATCTGATTACCACCCATTGAAAATGAAACACAGTCACTCAAATCTTGTATTTTAAATATGTCACTAAGTTACTTGTGTTTCGTTGCTCCTCGACCCTGTCAGTAATGACACAAGTGAAGTCTTTGAGTGAGTCACTGAATCATTCATTCATTCATTCAATCAAACCAATTTAAAAAAATAATCTCTTGTAATAGACTGCACTAATTCACATTTTGTCAGAACCTCTAGTAAATTGCCTGTTATTTTGTTTAGTTGTCTGTTCGGAATCACAGGAGAATTGAGATCTCTATTTTAAACAATGGAGATGGTGATTGTGCGTTCATCCAGAGTCGTGCGGCTCCACCAGCCTGTAATTCGATTTGTCTAGTTTTGCTCAGCTCTGTTTTTCCGCAGCTTGTAATTCCTCTATAAATCACGGTTTCCGGGTAATGTGTAATTTCCCCGAAAATAATTGCATAAAATGATTCTTTATCCCATTATCACAACAACAGCTAGAAATGTCTCGGAAATTAATTGTGAAACAAAACCCTGATTATGAAATCAGTGTACGAAGCAGCATTTATGTCTTACAGTGATCTCCTGCACGCTTCCGTCTCATAATACTGTACTGATGTCAGTGCGTTAAACTCTCATCCTGTGGCTTATAATGTGTTTGTTCCAGGATCCGTGACGCTCTGAAGTGCATCCTGAACATCTCTCGTCATGGGAATCAGTACATCCAGGTTAATGAACCCTGGAAGAAGATAAAAGGGGCAGACGGCGACAGGCAAGTCGTCACATGATCGCGTCTGCCGCATTAGTGTGTTCGCTGAAGTGCGGCAACACGCTGCAGAAATACACAAACCGCTCCGTGAAAAATGATTGTTTCTAATTCCTCACTTTCTAAAAGGATTGTTAATGCTTTAACTAATGGCCCTTATTGTGAAATGTACAGAAATAATAGTGTTTTTATAAAAAAAAAAAAAAAAAAAAGTTTTTAAGTATCATTTCCCGAGAACATGTAAATGAATCCTCGCACTCGCCGTGTTAATCGGTTCTGCTGGAGGTTAATTGTGTTTAATGATGTTTTCATGTGTCGCTGCAGGCAGCGCGCCGGCACCGTGACGGGCGTGTCGGTGAACGTGGCGTGTCTCCTGTCTGCCGTGCTGGAGCCGTACATGCCCACCGTCAGTCACACCATCCGTGCCCAGCTGCAGGCTCCGCCCACCTGCGCCAGCGCCATGCTGCAGGGGGCGGGAACCTTCGTCTGCACACTGCCGGCCGGGCACCGCATCGGCACGGTAACGCCTCGCTCCTCCTCATGTTGTTGAATTGTGACCATGTGACAAACGTGTCAACTTTATGTCTAGATCATTATTTTTATATTATGTTGACATCTCCGACAGGTCAGTCCTTTGTTCCAAAAGTTGGAGAACGAACAGATCGAGGCTCTGAGGAAAAAATTTGGAGGACAACAGGTTCGTCAAAGACATTCATCCATTATTTATGAGGTTTCTCAGGCAGAAATGGGAATTGGGATTTAGTTATGGAAATTTGAAAAATCCTGAAAGTTCATCAAAAAGTCAATAAAATTCAAAGAATGTATAGGTATATATATATATATTATATACACACACACACACACACACATATTTATATATATATATATATATATATAATTATATAAAATATTAAATTAGATTTAATATAGTTTAATTATATAAAATAGAAAAATTGTATATAAAGTATTAAAATAAATACAAATATATATTTTATATCATATATATATTTGAATTATATAATTTATAAATTATATAATTATATATTATAATATTGTTATAATATATATATATATATATAATAAAATAATATTTCAATATAAAAAATTCTAATATCTCAGTTGTTCTCCACTCCCTATTTTTTTAATTTTATATATAATTATTATTTTATGATTCCTTAATAATGAAATGTGTTTATAAAAATGATATTGTTTATTAACAAATATATCATTTTTATTAGCTAGAAATGGCTCTTTGAGAGTGTGAGCTCTATAAAATGACTTCTCAAATGCATAACTGGAAAAGTTTATTTATTTATATAAAGTTTAATTATTTTGGAAAGCACATTGATTAACCGCTCCCATAAATATGCATTCATCTTTTTTAAAATACAATGAAATCTGTTTAAATTATTCTGTTTAAAATAAAAGAAAATCTATGAATTACCCGTGTTTCATTTTCTGCCCCTCTAGTACAACCACATATTTCATTCATATAATCAATATATATATATATATATATATATATATATATATATATGTGTGTGTGTGTGTGAGTGTACGAGTGGAACATGAACTGGAAGTTGTGTAAATTCATTGGACAGGAGCTGTAAGAACCCGATCCATTAAAATCGCTCCATTATGATGAAGAGCAGCTCATGTTTTGATGTTTCTCATGTTCTGCTGTGTTCTCGTTTACATCTTGGGTTGTTTGTCTGATGCTCCAGCCAGAAGACGAGCGTCTGGAAGCGAAGGTAGACGAGCGTGTGACCGCTCTCTGTTCTCACGGCTTTGTGTCTGTTCTCACTATAACTGACTGTGAAATCGATTCGGTGATGATGTCTGTATTCAGAGAACGGCAGCTCTGGATCAAAGCCCGCCGCTGTCAGTCACGCGCGCCGCTTCTATCGGCTCAGAATACATTCTGCCCCCGGCTGCCGGTCTTAAAGACAGCAAACCTCATTTTACAATCTCTCTAACGTTTGTTTAAGAGCGACGATTTCACAGACCTCTGCGTGTGCTGTGTCAGTATTGCTGTTTGTGCGGTTGCTCTTCTGGATTACCGGATTGTTTTGCATTTTAGTTTATTTTTATAATAATTATTTTAAATCTTTTTATGGCATGTCATTTTTTGCTGTTATTTTTATTCTGAAACATGCACATAACATATAGTATTTTAAATATTGATTTTTCTGTTTCTAGACCCCGAGTTCCGCTGCGGTCGAGACCAAACCCAGCGCTAGTGCAGCGCAGGACGCCAGCGCTGATCCAGAGAGAGCCAAACAGCTGACGGCTTTAGTGGCAGAACAAGTAAGAACACACACACACACACACACACACGTTTGTTTCATTATATTAGTGAGGGCATTGCATAGACTTCCATTGATATTTTCTATGGCCTAACCCAGTCCCTACCCATAAACCTTCATCACAGAAACGTGATTTTAACACTAGATTTTAAAACAAACGCGCCGATTTATAAGCGAGTGAGCACTAGTTGTCATAATATTTCACTATATAAGAGACATTTGGCTCTCACAAGTACAGCCAAATACTCTCTCACACACACTCACACACTCACACGTGGTGTTTTCATGTTTTATGGGGACATTCCATAGGCGTAATGGTTTTTTATACTGTACATTCTGTCCCCCTAAACCTACCCATCACACAAAATGTTCTGCATTTTTATATTCTTAATGAAACATTGTTTAGTGTTTTTAAAGCTGTTTGAAATATGAGGACGCTTGAAATGTCCTCATAAAACATGTTTAAGTTGTAATAGCAGTGTCATACCCATGACATTATACACACTTGTGTCCTCATAAATCATGAAAACATACACACTCACACACAAACTTACAGTACTGGCTAAAAGTGATGTCTGGAGGGGATATTTGTTTTTATGATCCTAGAAGGGCGATTAAACCATTAGAATATGAGGAAAATACTTTATTTTTTATATATATTTTAAATATGAGGGAAGAACAAAAAAACTCTAAACTTGGTGATCTGACAAAATAATTTGACAAAAAAGGCAAACGACAGATACAAGTTTTATTTTACTATACAAAAAAAATTGCATAGAAAAACTAAAAGGTGACAGGAAAATATAAACATTTTTTTCATGTGATCTAATTTCTGGCCCAAAAATGGTAACCATCGACTCCAAGCGCAACTACGAAATCTTTTACACCTTTTTAATAATATTTGAATAAGAAGTGACGATGACAATGTTTTATCTTTTCACTATAATCTAAGAAAGTTACGACGCTTTTCTTCCAGATGCATCGTTTTTTAATCCTTATATATTATTTTGAATATAAAAAAAAAAAAAAAAGATGAATAGACGAAATTAAAAAATAATTTTACAGATTTGCATTTAATGTATGTAAATATATTTTCCGTTTTTCACAGGAAATGGTTTTTTCATTGCATTTTTCCTCGTTTTATAAGTCTTTAACTGAAGGTGTGCTGATGTTTGCTTCATCGGTGTGTGTTTGTGTTTCAGGGCGATAAAGTACGAGCTCTAAAAGCTCAGAAAGCCGAGAAGTCGGTCGTCGCGGAGGAAGTCGCCAAATTAATTGAGCTGAAAAAACAACTTTCTCTCGCGGAGGGCAAGAACCCGGAGCCGGCCGCTCCGAAAGGGAAGAAGAAATGAGAGGAGAAAAGGTGAACACGAGGAAGAAATCAACTTTATATTTTACAATATTTTCTGGGAACTATACCATTTAATCACTCCTATATACAAATCCAACCACGCATATGATTAAAATAGAATAAAATCAATGCTTTTAATTTTTCTGCTTTGTTACTCTGGTGCAAACATGCATGTTATTCATACACTCAATAAACACCAAGACAAAAATCACAAAGACCCCATCTAGTTCATTTGAAAAAAATTTAATAACAAAATGTGTGTAATACAAGTCCATATTAAGTAAGGCTAAATGAAAATTTGCTACACTAATACAGTAATTCGGCATGCATGATTATTTGAATATCAGGAGGGTAAATGATTACATGTCATGATGGTCATGTGATACACGTGTAGAAAAATAGGCATAGATCAGAGGCAGAGTGTGTTATAAACTGCTAGTTCTAAAAATTCTGAAAAAGTCTCAAGAGAAATAAGTGAGAGCAAAATCGCCATTCATAATTTTCCCCTTCATCTGAACACACACACACACACACACGCGCGCGCGCGCGCTCACACTTAGAGGCCTCGGGTTGATGGTGAGCGCAGAGAGAAACGGCTCACAATCGTTCAGAGTAACAGTCCTGAGCTACTAATCTCTGTCATGAACACATTTAAAAGCCCTGTCGTTAAACATTCGACCAATCAGAGCAATGACACGCTTCTACAATCACTGTTACAGGTACAATCACGGTGCTTCTTCTACATCCTTTTTATTGCAGTTCTACCGTCTCTTCCACCGTCTGCTACATTCCCTCCTCACAGATGAACCATCAGCTTCCAATGACACAGAAAGTTGATTAACCTTTGGGTAGTTTCATAAGCGTTCGCGAACTCTCCAGGAAACCGCTCTTCGGAAGATGTTTTGCTCGAATAAAATAAAGGTTTCGTTTTACGAAGTTTCGTCACGGCGTTAATTGCGTTTTGCTTTTTTATTACTGTATCGGAAGATATCGCTTTTTTTTCCTTGATAATTTAAAAAATATTTGTTTTACGATTTTAAAATGACCAATGAGCAAAAATGTACGTAAAAACTATTTTTATCTTAATTTCTTATTTACTTTTGATATTTGCATCGCTGTAATTCAATCTCATGCTTTCATTTGTTCAATTGAAACCGCTTTCATTTTTGCTGATTTCAAATTTAAAAAAAACAAAAAACGCTCAAGTCATTTTAATTTACTGCAAGAAACGCTTTATTTTCTCATTTATCTAATTTCATATTTGCTTTTTAGATTTTCTTGCTGTGATTCAATCTCATGCTTTAATGTATTAAATTGAAACCGCTTTCATTTTTGCTTATTTCAAATTTTTTTTTAAAACGAGAAAAAAGTCATTTTAATTTACTGCAAAAAAAACGCTTTATTTTCTCATTGATCTAATTTCATGTTTGCTTTGTAAATTTTCAATCTCATGCTTTAATTTATTCACAGTGTCATTCGATGCATCGTAACATTTTAGCTCTTGCCTTTAATTTTGGCTGATTTAAATATTTAGTCATTTTAATTTATTGCACAAAAGTTATAAATTCTCATTTATGTCATTTCATATTCGCTTTCAATCTTTTTATTATCATTCACTCTTTGTGTTCTCATTTAAAAAACATTTTGCACTCTTTTTATAAACCTTCGTTTTCTAATTGATCTAAATTCTTCTTCGCTTTTGATATTTTTCTTGCTGTGATGCAGTTTCGTGCTTTCATTTATTCACAGTCATTCGTCACATTGTAACATTTAAACACCAAATTCGTTCTTGCCTTTCATTTTTGCTGATTTAACGCATTACGGTCATTTTAATTTACAGCGGCAAAAATTGGGTTTATTTAAACATTTCTCGTTTATCGAATTTCACATTCGCTTCAGATCATCTTATCATGGTAGTGTTCGCCTGATTGAAATGTGTAAAAAAAGTCATTTTAATCTACTGCAAAAGACGAATTGGAAAATGTAATTGTGTTCGAGGTTTGACGTGTTTCCGTTGGGCTCCACATTCCTCCTTTTCTTTACGGCTCAATCTGACTTTCTCTTTCTCCCTCTCCCCCCCCCCCGTCCCACGTGTCTTTTATCTCCTTCTAAATGTGCATTTCACGGTCAATTGTTCGCTTCCCTTCGACCCCTTCTTTCCTGTTGCTCCTTCACCTCCTGGTGTTGACGAGTCTCTCGATGAGCGCCCGGCGCGTCCTCTGCACCTCCTCTCCCAGCCGCTCGATCTCGGCTTTGAGGCGCTCGTTCTGATCCGTCAGCTCCTGCACCTTCCTCTCGTTCTCCTGCTCGCGCTCTCTTCTGCTCTTCTTCCCCGGGGACGGCGAGCACAGCGCGCCTCCTTTCTCGCCCCCTCGCTTTCTCTTGCCCGGCCGCGAGGAGACGGGAGGAGACGCCGGCGGGGAGCAGTTGAGGGAGGGCGAGCGGGACGCCGAGGAGCAGGACGACGTGTCGGGAACCGTCGGGAGCTCCTCCTCGCTGGCGGCCGGAGACGGAGGCGGGTGGAGGTGGTACCCGCCGCCGACCATCGTCGTTTCCACCGACCCCACGCCTCCTTCGCTGAGGAGCTCGAAGAACTCGGGCGGAAGCAGGTCGCCTCCGGACGAGGCGTGCTCCGAATCGCCGCCTCTCCGGTCCTCCTGCCGCGGAGGCGTCGGCGGCGGGTCGTCGGTGACGCGTTGCACGCCGTCGCCCCATACCTGCCCCTCCGTCAACCAGGTGAGCGAGCAGCTCTCCAACACATCCAGAAACTCGGGCTCCTTCTGCATAAGAGGCGAAGAAGAGAAACCGTTAGGGGGAAAACGTCGCACGGACGAGACTGTAGAGCGGCGTTTGACGTTACTGACCTCGGAGCAAGGCGGGGCTCGCGTAAGTTTGGCCCCGCCTGCGTCGGAGCCCAGTATATCCTGTAGGTCTTCATACCACGCCTCCAACTCTGCACCACATAGCGGCCCCACACCAGGGGGGTACAGCCACTCCGCAGTCATCGCACCAATCAGTCGCTATCCACAGACACAATACGATATGCTCCCACACCTAGCACACCAGACCTGACCCAGAAAAAATACATAAACTGTCCAGAAGAAGTCATGAAAACAAACCTGCCGTTGCTGTACACCGATACGCTTCAACACATCAGCACAGAGTAAAGCTTCACCGGCACCGCAGGTTTTGGGAATAGCCGATTTATCTGGGTGACCCGCTATTATACGCGATATTAAGATTGACAGCCCGGCCACCGGGTGCGACAAGGACACATAGTGGCCGGACAGCGTTACTGCACAATAAACATTCAGAAGAGTTTCAGAAGCACGAGCAGAGAAAAAAGGTTTGCATTCATTATTATTATTATTATTATTATTATTATTATTATTTACTAGCCTGCTTAGTGCTTGTTTTCGATTCACTTCAATAAGAATAAAAACTTCAAAAAGGTGCTCACCTTTAAAGTGTCTCTTGTCAATCAAGTTTGAATGTGAGTTGGTGGCGATATTTTGTCCCAATAATTCTAGAGAAATAAAACATTGAACAGCTCAAGCCACAGAACTTGGTTACAAACCTATTTACAAATAATAAATTATATATATATATATAGGTTACAAAGACTATTTAAAAATAAAAAAAGATCTATTTCAGCTGTGAAACAAACACCTGCAAGAACAATGAAGTGAAGGTGGGGGTTTGTGGACGATCTAATGCTCGTAAAAAAATAACCCGTAGCGATTATTGATCCTTTAATCTTGAATCTAAAATTAGGTCATTGTATTTTTTTTTATGTAAACAAAGGCGCATTGTGTGCTCGCGGGCGCCCTCTGCGTGAGTCTGGCGTCTGTCAAAACAAGCTGAATGACTCGTTCTCAACGCGAACACGGTCAAGTTCATCTGAAATCACACCGCAGAACTCGCGCGCGATATACACGCGCCAAACAATGTCTGTGCGAGACCATGAAAACAGCCCTAACATCTGCACCTGAGGCACTCCCCGAGTCAATCGTAATGCGGTGTAAAGCGGCATAAAAAAATACACAATTTATATGATCTATTATTAAATCATAAATAATAATATTATGGGGAGTTTATTTGTTGTATTCGGGCGGGTTAAACTAAATGTGACTAAATAGGGATATTTTCAAAGGACTCGACAGTCTGGGAAATTATACGATAATTCACTTAAAAAGAGTTTAAATGAATTTCCTTTTATAAATGACCTGAACTGTGCCCATCTGGAGCGGCGATTTACAAAACTGACCGCGAGCCAATGACGTCATGGAATCAAAGTGCAGGAGTGAGGAAACAAAGGGCGAACACTTGGCACCAACATAACACTTTAAAAGTACTTTAGCGATGTAACAACACATCGTGACTACGACTATTCCATTTCTTTAACTGTAAAAAGTTGATGTGGCGCCGTTGCGTTGACGAGGCGTTACTGAGGCGATCGAGCCGACGAATAACCGTTAAAAATAAAACGGTCGCCAAAAAGTTCTCGCGCGCGCGTCGAAAATGCCGCGAATGTGACGAAATGACAGCTGTCATCGCGCAGCGCGGTAAACAACCAACTATTCAAGTAAATGTGAATAAAGCGGGAACAACAATGTTGACTGAAATGAAGAAAACGGACGGAGAAAGGAGGGAGGAAAAAAAAAATCCCGTGAAATTTGAGTTGAGCAACTGTATTCCAAAAACAGCCTGGGATAGTCGCCAAACACATTCCTGTTTTTTCCAAAAGGAAAAAGCTTGACAGACACCAGCAAGAAAAGTACATCAGATCACAATAAAGAATGCTAGAGGAAGCGATAGATGACACTCACCCTTTTCTTTTTATTATTTCTTTTCCTCGGCTGTTTCGGATTCAGGGTCTGTGTGTGTTTTTGTAGAGGTTGGTGATAGCTCATGTTAACCATTGTTCAGTTGAAGTCACCGAGTGTGGATTTCGGAAACTCCCGGGGACATTTATAGAGTGACTCCAACCGAACTCTGGGGGAAGGATCTGAAGGTGCAACCTAGCCGAGATCACGAGACGCTGACAGGAGATGGTCGGCCGTGTGCGCCAATGAAGCGAGGCGGTGGAAATTCTTCTGCTTAGAGACATCCAATGAGCAGACGCGCTGGGCGGGAGGGGCGGGACTCGGTGACTCTGCTGGTTGTCTCGCTCTGCGAGAGTTTGTGTGAGCGGGAAGATGTGATGCAGTCATAAGACGGCCAGGACGAATTTGGGGCGTAAGGGAGTCACATGAAAGGAATGATGCAATCGTTGGCAACCGGTTTCTAGTTGGAGATAAGACTAGCAGAACCCGAGCATGTTTTATTAAACAACCTTTCGTTAAAAAGAAAAAAAAAAAAAAAAACCCTGACAAACTACCCTATAAGGATGTAGGAAAATGTGTCCATTTTTTTGCTTGCGTTCGCATGTGCGCCTATAAAAATAGGCAACGTTCATTTTCGCGGTCGTCGTGTGATATTGTCTTTTTTTCATCTTTAATAATTCCTCTCTAATGACCCTGAGGCGATTCTTTCATGTTTTCCAGTTCAGCTCTATATATTCCATAGGAGTTTGAACAATCCCACACACACATCCATATAGTTATTATAGATCCTGCTTTTTATTTAAAAAAAATAATAATTAAGCTGTTGTTGTTGTTCCACACCTGTTCAGTATCGCTAAAGCGGCGCGGGAAAGGTCAGAATCTTCACATCAGCGCAAGATTCAGTTTTAAAGTGTGAAAACGCCCTGATGTATAGCATCTCCTCCAACGTTAGTCTAATTTGCTGATCCAAATGAATTACGGATCGTTGAGTGCTTTTACGAATCTTTCCATTGGACAAAAAGTTCTTTATTGTTTGGAACTGAAACCGATTCTTCAATGATATTCACTTTTTTTAGGTGACCAGTAACTTGATCTGTTTTTTTTTTCCCCTCACAACTCACCGGGAAAAATTATGTTTTTTTTTTTTTTTTTTTTTAATTTGTACGAGAGTAACTGATTGATTCAGTAGTATTTAATTGACCGTGATGGACGTTGCGAGACACAACACCGGTTGACCCGTAACTCCTGCCCAACTGATGTCACCGGGGACTCATCTCGTTAGTATTCTGAAACTATTCCAAACACTAGAGTTAAGTAGTTAAACTTGCATGGTGCAAAGCGTGCAATGTATTGCCTAGCAACAGCGCAAGTGGGATGCGCGTCAGGTTGGCGAATAGAAAGCTCAAATACTGTTTCCAGGAGCAGGGCAGCGCTCGCGCGGAGACGCCGCGCACACGTCACGATCGGTTGGCTGTTGCTGTGTAGTCTTCCCGCCGCCTAATGGTTCTCACCTCCGAGCGTGTCATTCTATTGGCAGGTTACGCCTTTATTCCCCAAAGTTGTGTTTACTCAACATTCCTTTGAAGTTTTAACTCTCTTGTTTTGAAAACTTCGTCGAGTTACACCTGCCTTCAACGCAGTAGGAGGTTGATCCGATTTATATATTTCTAACTCTCGCACCCAAATGTTCACGTTGAGCCAGCGAATCACATTTCTGCTCGAGAGAATAACCGACATTTTACAATTAAGAAATACGTCTGATTTCCTCCTCGCTAAATAGGTTTTATCTGCGATTTTTTTTTTTTTCCCGCCTCAGTAATTATAAAGTCGTTACGGGCGAACCATTTTTTTTGTTTTCTCAGCTAACTGACACAATAAGGCCAATAAAGATATGTGTGTGTGTGTGTGTGTGGAATCATTGCAGAACTATCTTCCTCTCAGGATTTTCCCGCCTCACTTCAGTGAAACACATTTCCAGACGAGCATCTACGGTTACCAAACCGCTCGAATTTAATTTAAATGACGTTTCGAGTAGTTTGAGAGACTGTATTTAACATTTGTAGCTTTATTTATTTTTTTTATTTTTTTTATTTCATACAAAAGCATACAACCGGTTTATATCAATAAACAACGTAAAATATCAGTTACATCTGAAAATATAATTATTAAAAAAAAAAAAAAAAAAAAACAGCTTGCATATATTTTACAACCGTTTTAGAACAATCACAGCCACAGATCCACACTAGGGCGCGTTTTCCTCTTCTCGAGCGGCTCTCGCGCGCCTCCTAGTGGCTTCGAATTTTACACGGAATTCCCAACCCCGACATCCGCTACTGCGCATGCGTTGACGAAAACTCCATGATTTTTTTTTTGGCACGGGATCCTAAGGAAAAATAGGAACTTGGAGACGAAGATAAACTAAAAGCAGCATCACACAGGCGCAATCAGCCCCTCGCTCGCACATGCACGCAGTAAAGACGCTTAGGAGGGCGCCGAAGCTTTGAATGAAGCGATCGCACGCTCCGCGGCCGAGCAGGATTCACGCGAAATTGGACGACAATGCACGGGGCGCAATAAAACCAAGCGTTATTGCTCTTTGTTTTTAAGCAGGACGCCTCGGATGGATGAAGACGCGGGGAAGTGGCTAAAAATCACTCGGCGTTCGTAACAGCTCCTGCAACGGCCACATTTGCAAGTCGAGTCCAACGAGACGCTTGTTCTGTCTTTCGCCCGTGTTGTGCAGCGCGCCGAAGAAGCAGGAAACTTCGTAAACAGAGAGGTACGTAGCCCGCGAGCTAAAGAAAGCTAACAGCGCGTCTACGCCGTACGCGACGCGACAAACTAGAACGCTTCCGTTTGAATGTAACGAAGACCGCTTCGTTGGTTCATATCGGAGCGTGATCGCACACGCTTACAATATAGAAATGGGATGTTTAAGAACGGGCCAGCTAGCCGTCAGGACGCGACATTTGTTTATTCCTCGGGACGTACAGTCTTCAAAAGTACCAGTGCGGTACTTGGGCGTATGGATTCGCATTTTCTTTCCGTCTTTACGTACTCCTTTCTCCGAAACTTTGCGCACTTTTATTCGTGTTGGTTTGTTTACTCTTTAGCTCGCTGCTCCAGTCAGATCCCGTCACAGCGCGAGCGTTACCCGCCTTAATGCCGGAATAAAAACCGTTAAAATGTTATGCTTTTAGGCTGTGACATCATCTCGGTCACTTATATTTGAATTTTTGACTTGGCGCGTTGAGTGTCAGTTTCAACTGTCACTTTTCGCTCAACTGTCAACCATATGTCAGAACTGTACTCTAACCCAAAAAAGTACCTTGTTTTTTTGGACTACCACCATGGTATTTGAAGATGGTGATCAAACAGTACCTTGTAATCTCCATTTTCGAATATCACCTAGAATTTCTGTCAGTAAGATTGACTTTTACGTTGAAAAGCGTTCAAAAGTAGTTCAATGTCACCCGAAATGTATGTTTTTTTCCCTTCGTTTTCAGGTTGTCGGCGTGTGGAGAGTTCCTCGGAACCGTCCCAGGACCTCAGAGGATTGTGTGTCGGGATGGATTTGTTGTTCTGTCGCGCTGTGCTTCGTTAACGCGGCGTGTATATGTCCTCCAAAGGGTGTATTTCACGAATGGTGCTGACCAAGGCTGTATAAAAATGAAAAGGTACTAAACAAAGTTACAGAAATTTTAAAGATTTTTTATGTTTATCACATTTTTGTTTCATTATTGTGTTGCGCTGAATGCTGGAGTCGTGCTTAAACGCATCTCGGGACAACAGTTTTGACTAAAGCAAAATGCCTGAATGAATATTGAATCCAAAATAGTCACTCACAGTAATGTTCAGAAGAGGAGTGACAACCGTATTTAGATTCAGTGTGAACACATTCTCAACTGAAATAAGTCGTGAGTCGATCTGATTTGAAGCTAGTTTCTGTCATTATACTGATTTAATGTACATGTAGATGTCGCTGCACGATGACACCTGATCCTACGCTTTATAAATGCCTCCTTAATCCAGAATAATCAGATTACATGCTTAGAAGAGGAGTGACCATATTTAGATTCAGTGTGAACACAGTCGTAACTGAAGTCAAATCTAGGTTGGATCTGAATTGAAACTGGTTTCTGTTACTACACTGATTATTGTAAATGTAGTTGTCGCTACATGATGACACCCGTACCAACGCTTTATAAATGCCTCTTGAATCCAGAATAATCAGATTACATGCTTAGAAGAGGAGTGACAACTGTATTTAGATCCAGTGTGAACACATTCTTAACTGAAAATGAGAAGTCAAACCTAGTTTGGGTCTGAATTGAAACTGGTTTCTGTTACTACACTGATTATTGTAAATGTAGTTGTCGCTACATGATGACACCCGTACCAACGCTTTATAAATGCCTCTTGAATCCAGAATAGTCAAACATATTTAGATCCAGTGTGAACACATTCTCAACTGAAAATAAGAAGTCAAACCTATTTTGGATCTGAATTGAAACTGGTTTCTGTTACTACACTGATTATTGTTATCTTTGTCAAATCCAGTTTGGACCTCTTCCTACACTTTACAAATGGCTCCTGAATCCAGAAGATTCAGATTAAATGTTCAGAAGAGGAGTGACAACCATATTTAGATCCAGTGTGAACACATTCTTAACTGAAAATAGGCCCGAATCAGTCTTTGTTAAATCGAGTTTGGATCTAATTTGAAGCTGGTTTCTGTTTCTACTCTGATTTATTGTAAATGTAGTGGTCAGTACATGATGACACTTTATAAATGCCTCCTTAATCCAGAATAGTCAAACGTATTTAGATCCAGTGTGAACACATTCTCAACTGAAAATGAGAAGTCAAACCTAGTTTGGATCTGAATTGAAACTGGTTTCTGTTACTACACTGATTATGGTTATCTCTGTCAAATCCAGTTTGGACCTGTATCTACATTTTACAAATGGCTCCTGAATCCAGAATAGTCAAACATATTTAGATCCAGTGTGAACACATTCTCAACTGAAAATAAGTGACTTGATCTTCGTCAAATCTAGTTTGGATTTGATTTCAAGCTGGTTTCTGTAACTACTCTGATTTAATGTAAATGTACATGATGACACCTGAACCTACACTTTATAAATGCCTCCTTAATCCAGAATAATCAAACATATTTAGATCCAGTGTGAACACATTCTCAACTGAAAATAAGAAGTCAAATCTACTCTGGGTCTGAATTGAAACTGGTTTCTGTGTTTAGGAGCTGGATGTGTGTGAGCAGAAAATGACGGGGGGTAGTGAGAGTGCAGCAGGAGAAAAAGATGGAGGTACGGCGCTCATCGCTCAGATCCCGGTTGGCTGGCAGAGGAAAGTGGAAGATGGGGTTGTGTCTTACATCAGGTGCGTCTACTCATTATTTTGTGTCGTGTGTGCCGTTCGTCTCAAATATGAACTGTGTTGCTGTTAAAAGTTACATCGGGAACATTTTTCTCTCAAGTTGCCTGGCAACAGTGATTACACACAGATGTGTGTGACGTCACCCGAGCGAGCACGTGCAGGTGCGTTCAGCTTTCACACGAGGGATTCTGCTGCGGACCCGAGTATGCTTGACATTAGGGTTTGGTTGGTGTGGACGCGGCGCTTCTAACTGCTCTGAGGTAGTTTATGTCCGAGAAAAAATCAGCAGTGTTTAAGTAGTAAAGCAAACTGATATAAAGTGTAGCAGTCAAAAATCCCATTCATTTTCTCCATAGGGGAATTTAATTTGCACGATAGCTTGAAACCGTCAAATACAGACATACTGTGCGCTACGAGGTTGTTAATCGATAGCATTTGCTTTTGTTGAAGCCATAACCCTCCATCGCTTAATAATCGTGTTTCACGGCGCAATTCCTGGTGGAAAAACGACATTACCTGTGATAGAAATCAAAATCGTGGCAAAAGAACTCCAAATGAAGCACTTCGAATGACGTTGCAGATATTCAGTCCACATTTATTTACGATACATACCAGTCCCTCCAGAAAAACGCGGGATTTTTTTGTGATTGTTGCGGGCAAAAATCCTTGATTATGCGGCACGTTTTCTTAAAAAACGCGATGGAATATGCGGGATATTTTTGCAATTTTATGCGATGAAATTGCGGGAACTTGCAAAAACTGTGGTTTTTGATGCAAAAGAGGAAAAAAAGGTGATTCCCCCCCCAACACCCTGTTCTCACTAGACTCTACCTTCATGTAAAGAGGCAGAATTACTAAATCCCAGAATATTGAAGTTCTCATTCTGTTTTATTTCAGACCTTCATCAACACACGGCTCAAAATTACAAAACATTGAGTCAAACAAGTTCTGTCGCTTTACTAAAGGAATATTCAACTTCTGTCAAAATGAATAAATAAAATATAAAAAAATAAAATGTGTGCTTCCTGTTTAACAGAGGTAGCTGTACAAAACACACATCTTCTGTTAAATGAAGTGCTTCCAGTGCACAAAGTGTAATCTCTTACTGCAGCGTGAATTATTTCACACACTACTAACATACAGCGTCATGTAACACACTGGGAAACTGCTTCGCGCGCTCTTTTGAGCTTATTTTTGTTGGCAAATGAGAATCATTTGCGTCTTCATCATGGTTTCACCGCGGTCTTTACAGATGACGTTCACGTCGCGTCATTACGTCACTTCATAAGGTTCCCATGGCAACAGGGGGAAAATAACGGCGCTTTACTTGTGTGAAGTCAACGCAACATTTTTCAACGTTCTGCTAAGATATATGAGACTTTTTTGCAGCGAAAGTACAGGGATTATGAAATCATGCCAGCCCCGCATATTTTTCTTGCTGAAATCGGCAATTTATGCGGTGAAAGTGCGGTGTATTTGAAAAAATGCGACCCCCGCATAAATATGCGGACTTTGGCTGATTATGCATGAAATCAAGCGATCGCATAATCGCGTTTTTCTGGAGGGATTGACATACTGCATCACCACTAAGGTTGGGTATCGTTTGGGTTTTTTTTTCGATACCGGTGCCAAATCGAGACTTTTAAAACGGTTCCGCTGCCTGAACCGATACTTTAAAAAAAGCCACAAAATGATGGCGGATGACTCGGTCAAGACCTTTTACTGGACAAAAAAAGTTCTTTAAATTGAACGATATATTAAAAGATTAAAGTATACATGAATATGTAAGTAAAACCTAAGCCGACTCGCTCAACTACAATAATTTAACAGCTCGATTTTTTTGCAGAAATATGACCATATTTTCCTTCTCTGGCATAGTACGACCCGTCTCCTGACTCACTGCATGTCCTGCACAGGAGAAACTCTCTCAGACGGTGTCGACGAGGCTGTTTGAAAGTGCAGACAATAAGGGAAGACTGTCCCGCTCACAGGACAGGGGTCGTCCAGCTGATGTCCGCGAGCGGTCAAACGCGCTCATATTCCACGTGCCCTCAAATGTTTCATTAGGTCTGACGTGTTTCCCCCTTGTAAAACATTTGCTGGTGTCAGAATCATTTTTCCGAGCATTCTGACGCCCCATGAACGCAGTTTTTAAATGTAACCAGCGATCAGGCGTGTTGATGAATCTGACGCTTCTTACGTCCGTGTCGTAGCACCACAGGACAAATATTTCAATCGCTTCAGGCATTTAAGTGGCACCGACTTTCGCATTCTGATTCGATCCGGTACATTCCAGTTCTATAGGTACTGGTGCCGTATTGGCACCGGGTTTCGGTACCCAACCCTAATCACCACCTCAGGTGTGCGTTGTTTTCTAATAATTCAACGGCCTGATGTATCTGTCATTGTGACTTATCGGATATTAAATGAAGCTGTTAAACTCTGCCATGTCTCCTCCAGCCCGAGCGGTACAGTCCTCCGATCTGTGGACGAGGTGAGGGTGTATCTGCGGACAGACGGCACGTGTAAGTGTGGTCTCGAGTGCCCGCTGGTCCCAAATAAGGTGAGACCAACATTCGGAGCTGAAGCCTCCTCGTTCATTAGGCTAATGAAACACGAGTGTACTGCTGAGCACTTTTTTTAGTATGTGAAACATTGTGATTTATTAAACGAAAAACTGTTATGTTGCTATGTTACCCAACCTAACCATAACCCTACCCTAACTTAACCTAACCCTAACTTAACCTAACCCTAACCTAACCTTAACCCTAACCCTTTTTTAGTATGTGAAACATTGTGATTTATTGAACGAAAAACTGTTGTGTTGCATGTTATGTCCATGTATCATTTTAGAAATAAAATCCTAACCAAACCCTAACCTAAACCCAACCTAAACCCACCCTAACCCTAACCTAACCCTAACCCTGATTATTTTTAGGAGATTTTTAAAATCCCAAATGTTGTTCCATGCACACAGAAAGTTTTCTTACCGTATCAACGCTTCACACTTCAGAAATAATAGCAGCGGTGTGATTGTATGCAATAATGAGCAGAGTTTGCATTTTAAATCAAGGCAATTTTTTAATCAATGCAGGTCTTTAATTTTGACCCTGCTGCGATGGTCCAAGCTCCTGGTCATCATTCGAGTAAAGTAGAGGAAGACATGACCAAACTCTGTAACCATCGCAGGAAAGTTGATGCCATGGCGGCATTATGCCAAAGCATGCAGCCCTCCCAACTCCCCCCGCCGGCTCAAGCCACAGGTATCGCATCTCATACATGCTGTTGAAAGTGCATTACTGTAAACACAATTTTGGTGCGTTTTCACAAACTTAACTTTTATTGAGCCTAGAATATTCCTTTAGCAGTTCGTGTTTATATGACCGTTACTGTTCTCATGAAGTGGAGATTACTCTGTCCAAATTATTACCCATTCAAATGATTATATTTGGCACTCAGAGTTCATCTTTGGTATTCTGTTCACTGTACTTAAGTTTAACTTGTAAACTAAACTGCAACCACTGAGTTACAATAGTTTATTAGCCATATCAGAATATGATTGGCGTCTGTAAAGAGATGTCATATGATTTGGCTACAGTTTGCTAGAAGGCATGTCTGAGACCAGCTGGAAGAAGATTCTTTGGTCTGAAGAGACCTGAATTAAATTTAGTTTTAAACCAGACACTGCCTGTGAGTGTATTAAATCTGACTTCAATACTTGGAATAGGGTTAGTTCACTCAAAATCTGTCATTAGTTACTCACCCTCGTTGTTGTTCCACACCTGTAAGACTTCCAGGCTGCGTTCACACTTGATTAAAACGGACCCTGGTGCGATCGCTCCGTTCGTCTGAACGCAGCCATCAGAACCGCTGAAAAGACGGGTCTCGCTCCGCTTCCAAACGAACTCTGGTGCGGTTCGACGGATATATGAACGCGACACGGACCAAAGACACGTGAACCGACCAAAAACAGGACGTGACGTCACGAGACGCGACGCTACGAGTCGCTGATTTGAAAGATCGGCGTATCAAAACGAGTCGAGGGCAAACGTGGAGCGACGAGGAGCTGAAGTTTCTGGAAATCCTGCTGCTGTTTTGAGTGTTTTGAACATTTGATGAGCTCTTCGTGATTCTCAGCGGGTCAAAATAAAGCATGAAATGACGGCGTTTAATCCAGAACACGGCGTCGTTTTGAACGTTCGGTAAGCGAGATCCGTCGCCAAATATACGTCATAAAACCCGACCAATCAACCCTACGCCTTCGGTTCGGTCGCTTCAGGTTCGCTGTTAGAAATGCCAGTGTGAACATTGAGAGGACCAGGACTATATGTTCTGTTTTTGTTTGTTGATCCGGACCAAACCAACCGAACTACAAGTGTGAACGCAGCCTAAATCATCTTCAGGAACACAAATGAAGATCGCTTCAAACTCAAACGCTACCACTCTGACGCTTCAAAAAGTTAATAAAGAGATCGTAAAACTAACCCGTATGAATGGAGCGGTTTAATCAAAATTTTCTGAAGAGACTCGATCGCTTTATATGATGAACAGACTGAATTTAAACTTTTATTCACATATTAACATTGATCAACTCACACGTCAGTTGTGGTAAACGGAAGCTTTCGCTTTACGTGCAAGAACCAATGAGGTTCATTCTCGTGTTACGCAGCACGTTAGAGTCCAAAGTCAGTCTGTTCACAATATAAAGTGATCGAGTCTCTTCAGAAAATTTGGACTGAACCGCTCAAATCATACGGATTAGTTTTACGGTCACTTGCGTAGCTGTCAATGGAGGCACAGAAAGTTCTCATATTTCATCGAAAATATCTTCATGAAGTTTGGAGCGACACGAGGGTGAGTAATTAATGACAGAAATTTCATTTTTGGGTGAACTGTCTTTTTACATACATTTTGACAAGTTTGCAATGTGATTTTCACATTGAAATCTGAGAATAGTTCGAGAATCCACTGTGGCTCTATGAGAGAATGTAAAATGATAAATAGCGTTTATAGGCACTGCAGCTCTCTTTGAGTTCAGGAAGGTGAGTTGTGTTGTCTGCTTGTGTGTTGAAGGAGGTGTTGTGTGCTCCGTGGACGGCAGAGAGCTGAGAGGATCACTGGCGGCTCATGGAGACGGCACCCACTGCACTTACCCTCAGCCTAGACACAACCAGCCCAAATCCAATATTGGCTTTCCTCTGTCTTCGTCTCGCTCTGTTCTGCAAAACGGTTCTGTTAACCTCGCCCCTATTTCACGACCTCCGGAACAGGGTTCACCTTTAAAGAAGCCACCGACGCCAGCGGGCTGCATGCCTGCTTATGCGAAACCGCAGTGGAGCCCTCATCCACCGCTCTCCCAAAACATCCCCCAAAGGACAGTGCATAACCCCGCCTCTCCAAGCAACGCAAAACCGAGCGTACACGCACATGCGCATCCCCCAGACCCTTCCAACTCCTTTTCCTTATCCCCCTCTTCATCCGTAGCTCTGTGCGGTCGAGCAGCTCTGCCACATTCGCAGGGAGTGAGCGTCAAGTCGCCCTCTCCTCGGTCACCCTCGCGTACCCTAGACACCTTCCCACCCCACCAACGCTCTCGCCACTCCTCGACATCCTCGCTCTCGGAGCACGGAGCCCCGGGCTCAGTCTTCATCCAAGTGGTCAAACCGTTGCAGGCCACCATGCCGTGCTCCTCTCCCAAGCTTCCTCTTGCGCCTTCCAGTCCATGTCGTCGCTTGGAGGGCATTCTGCAGCACTACAAAGACTGCAGTACCTCCAGTGCTAACCAAAGCAACCATCAGGTGTCGCAAGCCTCGGCGATGACGCATCCCAATATGGGTGACAAGAGGAACGGATTGAGTTCTTCTCAAGCTCCAGAACTGCTCGGCCTTCCACTAGGACAGATTCTCAACCAACAGAAGATCCAGCAAAAGAGCCACATAAATAACTCTTTCCCTGCCAGCAGCCTCCTTTCCGCCGCCGCTAAAGCCCAGCTGGCCAACCAGAAATCCCCAGGCGATGCACTGGCCACGCTCCCGCTTAGTGGCCTGGACAAGGAGCAGCAGTCAAAGGTATTGATTAGCACTTTAAACAGCAGCGTTCACCCCACTTCTGCCAGAGCGCAGTCCCTCACCGCCCTGTTGCTGCCGCACTCCCCTTCCCTTTCCCCGGCTTCACCTGCTGTCGCTGAGAAAAACTTGCGGCGCAAACGGCAGAGGCATTCGCCCACCGTTTTGAGCATGCTGAAAGACTCGCAGTTGGGTCGGACCGCAGGAGATCTATCTGGGCCTCCGCTGCTCATCTCCCCATGCCTTTCGCCACCTTCTCCTCCCGTCCCTCACTCAGACAACCACCGGCTGTCCGTCGCTCCTCCGAATGCCTCCTTCTCGAACAATACTCTTAGATTGCAGGATTCGGAGGAAGGCAGGAAGCCCGGACTTGCTAATTCCCTCCCGCTTTCCTCCCCATCTCCATCCCAGCCCCTTTCCGCCCTGCTTCAGCTTCTTAGCATGCAGAGCGCGACCCAGCAGTCCAGCGGCACCACTGCCATGCCTGGCAACAGGCACACAAACACGCTGCCCCCTTCACCCAGACCCATCACTCCACAGACGCCCTACTGCGAAGGACAGTCCACGTTACGCGTACACAACCCCACCCCGCAACCTCAGAGCACAGTGCCCACGCCCGAAACTCCTGCCCAGCCGCCCCAATCACAGCCCTTTACTTTTATGGGTGACGAAACAACCATGAACCTCAAAACAACCTCCAGCAACACCATCCTGAACTTGAGCCAGCCCCATACGGGCACGACGCCGGACCTCAACAGTTCAATTCTGAGCATGATGAACCAGATGTCCTCGACCTCCTGCTTGCCCCCATTCCCGGAGAAAAGTTGTGGGTCCAAAACGGCAGAGATTTGTCCTGACCACAATACCTACCAAATTAACCAGTCAAATCCTAACCACGCTGTGGAAGGTAAAGGTAAGACTTCTTAACTCGTTTGTGCACCGGGGGCTTGATTCACGAAAATCTTCTCAAGAAATTTCTTAAAGAAGGTCGTAAATGGCCGATCCTTAAATTCTTAAGTTACGTTGGACAAGTATAACTTACGAATATTTTCTTAAGAAGAAAACTTCAAAAGTCGTCTTTCAGATTACCTTAAATAATCATATTAAACTGTGCACACATTGAGAATAACTTCTGAACTTTCCTTCGCTTTTTTAATATGCTTTGTATTTTAAATAGTTACTTTTAAATAGTTACTTTTTTAGTAGGGTAGTCGTGCCTAATGGTGAGAGGGTTGGGGGGCTTGTAATCAGAAGGTTTGGGTTCGATTCCACACGCCGGCAGGAATTGAAATTGGGAAAATAAACAACAAAACACTCTCTCTCACCTTCAATTTCAATACCTAAAGTGCAAGAGCACCTAAGCCACACCCCCCCCCCCAATTGCTCGCAAGGGTCGCAATAGGCTGCCCCTGCTGTGGGTGTGTGTGTGTTGTGTGTGTGTGTGTGTGTGTTCACTGTTCACTCTGGTGTGTGTGGTGCAATGCAGGGTGGGTGATTTGCAGAGCACCAATTTCGAGTACACCATACCACACAACGACAACACACACTTATTTTTTTTTTATTTAAAGAGCCAGTCTCTGGATAGAGCAGACATGCATAGATATGTTGATGTGTAAAGACATCAATTAAAAAAATGGAAAATAAATTCTCACGTAGCATTACATCTACCACAGGCAAGTCATTTAGTGTCCACAGCACGTTCGTTCACTTGAGAAATTCAGTAAATGTATGTGTGATATTAGCTTATATATTCATTAGATTTACTTTACCTGTTAGTAATATCTTAATTACTTGCTGTTTAAATACATTTTGTCATAAAAATAAGTTATAACCGTAACTGTGTAAATGATTGCATTTCAAAAATGAATTTTATAATTAATAGATTTATAAGTGAATGCCTCATGAGCAATTTACTTGTTGTTGTTTTATTTAAGTGTTTATTATTATTATTATTATGTATAAAAATAAATACTCAATATAATAGTTTGGGCTCTGTTGTTAATTGTAACTTTAAATATCATTGTAGTGCACAAGAAAGGGCTGGTTTAAAGCAATAGTTATCCTTCAAAAAATGTTAATAATAATTGGATTTATTTAAGAGAGAGCCACAATTATTTCAATAAATCACTCTTTAACGAAAAAGAAGCAATTTCATGTTTTGTTTTCTTCCCCCTGCTGTCATGTTTGTGCACGTTACACTCTTAATTAATATGTATCGTAACCCTGTTGTAATGCTTAATTGCCACAATTAATTAGAAACGACCTAATAAATTCATTAAGCAGCTTATCTTTGGGGATTTAAGACAAGTTGGTTATTCTTAAGAATGTTTCGTGAATCTGGCTCCGGGGCTTTTGTTTTTGGTCGTTTGTTTTACTCTTTTTCATTATCGGTGGTTTGTTTTCTTGGCAGGTCCTGTGGAGACAATGGATCAGGCGGACTCGGACACAAGATTGCTGGGTGGCTGTGAGCCCGACCACAGCCTCTCTCTATCTGCTGCCCCGTCTTCGGATCTCTCTACCTCCGCAACCGACCCCGCCGTGTCCCTGCCGCTAGCAGAGGCTTTTCCCTTCATGACCCAAGAACAGCTCCTCCAGCTTCTGTCCTCCAACGCCGGTCTGCCCTCCCTGCTGCCGCCCTTCCTCGGCTCCCTGCCTCTAGGGGTCTGGACGGGCGGCACCCAAGCCCAGCAACCACAGGCAACTGGCGGCATCCTGAACCAGGGCTCTCCTCTCAACGTCCTAAACCAGGGCGAGCTTCCTCTCAACCTGGTGAGCCTGTTGAATCCACCAGGCTCGGCTCCAGCGCTGCCCCCTGTTGCAGGGGTGGAAGGCGGTGAAAAGCCCCCTGGGCTTCAAGCCCTTCTCATGGCTTCTTTGCTGCTTGGGCAAAATCCAGCTGCCATGTTGCCCTTGCCAGCGCTCAACCTGGAGCTTCCAGCGCCGCAGCAGCAGGTCTTTGCGGACGGAGTGTCTCTGGAGAAAAGCCCTGCTCTGCTGGACTCTGTCCTGATGGGGCCGGGGCTCCTGGAGGCTCTTCAGGCTCTGGCTCCCGGCGCAGACGGCCAGTCGCTTCTTCTTTCCGCTCCGCTCACTCCACCCCCTCCCGCCTTCCTGTCCCTCAACCCCGCTCTGCTGGCCGCAGCTTTCGCCCAGGCCGAACCCCTTCCCAACCACACGCCATCCCCCCCGCCTCATTCTCAGGTACACACACAGCCCGACACCGGTTGCATGCTTCGCCACACGCGCACACACAGTCTGCATGCCTCAGAACGCTGTATCCGACAGGGTTTTCCCACTGGATATTCTAGTGGTTGATAGTGGAACTGCATGGGATTTTAATACAAAAACAACACCTTTAAATCGAATGGCCTCTATCGTACACCCAGCACAATGTGACGCCAGTGTTTTTTGCTAGTCTCAGCCCGACGCAGGTTCAGCACTCCCACCATCGAGCGCCTCAAACAGCTTGCGAGTACCAAATTGAGTTATTTTTCATGGCTTATTGTGCTTAAACGGTCAAATACATACAGAATTATGTCAAAATGGTCAGTTTAGGAATGTAAATGGTTAAAAGTAGTATTCTGTTAGACCAGTAATTCTTAAAGTGTGGTTCGCCATCGCCCCCTAGTGGTCTGCGAAAAGATGACCTAAACTAGGCAAGCTCTTAACCCGCACCGGATCGCGGGGGGTTGACGTCAGTGTGTTTTAATAACGAAAAAATGGCTCGTATCGTTGCATTTGTGTTTGAATAATTAGTTTTTGACTTGAAACAGTTGCATATTAAACTTAAATTTAGTTTATCCTTCCTATTTTGTTGTTTTTGCGCGGCGCGTTAGAGTAGGTGGTCCTCAGAAAAACATTGGAAGATAAAGTGGTCCTTGGGCTGGAAAAGTTTGAGAAACACTGTATTAGACCCACCTGAGAACTTAAAGCGATGTGTATTTCATTTTATTTGTGCTATCGTTTATTTGTTCTTATTTTACTTCCGTTTACTTGTAAATGTCGATCAGCGTTTCTCCCTGTGTGTAAGATATTACAACAAAATGACACACATTATCAAAAAATGATGATATGATGACCAATTGTCTGTAAGGTGGTTTTCCTCGTGGTATTGATATTTTTCAAGGTGTAAAACACTAATACATCGTTTAAATTTTGAAGAAACTCCTTGGCGTTACATTGGGAGTGTGTTGGGAAAATGTGGTTAATTGTAATGTCACACTGCAAAATAAACAATGGTCAGCGTTTACTCGCCCTCACGTCGTTCCAAACCCGTTTCTCCTCCCTGGACTTTCAATGGAGCAACAGAAACCGCTCAGGTTTAATTAAAAATATGTGATGTTGTGTTTCAAAGACTTACGGTTTTGGAACCACATGATGGTTGGACAGTAAATGGAGATGAACCGTCCCCCGTTTAATTAAAATCGGCTTATTTTATTTGTGTAAAATATTTATTTTGAACTTTTGGGGCGTTTTCTCACTCAGAATTCAGAAATGCCAAAGCTAAATTGCGGGGGTCAAATGTCTGACTGTGGGTTATTGTTGATTTTCCTCACGCTGTTTTCTGGTGCGATACATGTGTGATTCTGTGTGGCTTCAGGGGACTCTGTCCAGCCCTGCTCTAGTTTCTACCTCGGTGTCCTGCGGTCCTCTGGTCTCCACCTCGGGGCCGGAAGTGTGCGACCCGCTGGCTGAGCAGGACAAGAACAACGGCCAGACGCATCACTTCCTGCCGCATCTACTCGCCCCTGGGGTTCTTGGTGAGTGGATCTTGAATCCAAATACCCCAATTCATTAGTTTTACAGATACAGTATTAAAATCAATAAATAAATGAACGATGAAATAACATGAGCAAAATTGTATTTTCATTAACTAACATTAACATGAGAAATATATTTTACGGCATTTATCAACTCTTGTTCATGTTAACTAACGAGACGGATGTAAAGTGAGGGACTTTAATAATAATCCACGGTTTACAGGTGAAATGTGGCGGAGATTGTAAGTTTGTATCATTGATTTACGCTTTTGTTCTTGTTTTAAGTATTAATTTCATTCTGTCATTTTATATTTGTGAATCGTTTTTAATTAAGTTGTAATTTTTAACTAAACTAAAAAAGAAATGTTAGATTAGACTAGATTAAGTTAAATAAGTATTTTAATTTTTTTATATATATATTTTTTTTTTTTTTTGCTCGTCTGTGTGAATGAAGGGCCATATTATTATTATTAAACAAAATTAATAATAATTGCTAACAAAATTAATTGTTTGTTTTATGAATTAAATTCATTAGAGGTTTTTTATTGTTATTGTTCAAATTTAATCAAACCATTAAAAAAAAGTAGTGAGGAAAAATATATATTTTTTTAAATAGTGGAATTTATGTAAAATAAAGTGAAATTTGAGAAAAATTTTTAAATTAAATTTTCTATCATGATTTCAATGAATTAGACATGTGTTTTGATTGCTAATTACTGAATTATGAATTAAACTTATTAATAATCAACACTCAACTAGCAAAAACTGAGTTGTACAAAGATTGAAATGAAAGTTTTTATAGCAACTTCCTTGTTACGACGGTTTGTTTGTTTGTTTTAAATATAATGTTATAATACAATAATCTATTTATGTGTGTATTTAAACGACAATAAACTGTAATAAGTTGTTTTCATGACAGGTTTATTCAAGTATATATTAAATAATGAATCATCACTAACAAGTTTAGTAAAAACATAATGAATACAGTGCATATAAATGCTCTTCTCTAGAGTCATTTATTTTGGATAACTAGTGATTTGATGGACAAACATTTTGAGGTAAAAGTGACATTAAAGCACATTGTAGCTGAAGCTGTAGTTTATCACATCACATGTTTACTGCTGTTTCACATGAATATTTTAGTGATGGACTGAAATATTGTCCAGGCCATTTAATCCACGTTAATCGATAAAATGTTTCCCCTACTGTCTGTTCCAGTGCGTGCCGAGCACATTTCTAAAATATTTTTGTGTAATATGTTCCATTTTCTCAACCATTATAATCATTTCTGAATCTTTGTAAGTCCAGAGCATCTGTAATTGAGTCCAAGTCAAGCAGGCATTACGACTTTCCTTCGTTTGGTTCTCTGCTCTTCCACAGTAAAAAAATCAAAGTTTGGGGTCACGTAGTGTTTATCGGCCCGATGGCATTACGCTGACGTCTTATAGGCCGTCTCTCTGCTCTGGGGGATTTTGAACCTCCGACGTCTCACTGTCGTTCAGACGGACCGCTGGAAGAGACACACCGGGAAACAGAAGCAGATTGAGTGTTTTTTCTTACATCAAGTTTGGCCCCAGCAGTGACTTCACTGACCCGAGCTCTCCGCCGGACGTGTCTCTTCACGTCTCACTTTTGTCGCTCAGAAACGGCAGGAAAGCGACTCTCTCTGATGATGCGAGAGGTTTAATCCATGCTGTTTTTGATCCTCATTTAACGCACCACGTGTTGTCCTCTAACAATTCACGGGGAAGAGCATATTTGAATCAAAACATCTTGTTTTTTGTGTCTATAAATAGAACCCTATAATTTGTGCCATGAAGAATCCAGTCACAAAGACGGAGTTTAGTGTGTGACGTGGATTTTGGGAAAAATAAATCCGTACGCTTTATCAAAACCATATGGATTAGTGTCAAAAAGACTATTGAAATATTAAAAATCGGCATGTTTTTGCTCGTCTCTGTTATTATTGTTTAAAAAGATAATTATTTTTAATGAATTCAATTCATTCGTTTTTTTTTTTTTTTTTTATGGTTGTTACTTTAATCGAACAATTAAAAAATAGTGGAAAAAATCTATTAAAAATAAAAGAAAATAGTGGAATTTAGGAAAAATAAACTGAAATTTGAGGAAAAAATAAAAGCTTTTTTACTTTTAATAAATCGTTAAATTGTATATCATGATTTCAATGAACTCTACATGCTTTTTTTATCATTCTGCCATTAAATCAGAAAAAAATGAAATATCATACATTTTCTCCATGATTTCCAGAAGACACGCAGTAAAATGTGATTCAGTGGAACAATCTATCAGGGATATTTACAGCAAACGACTGATTACTTGACATTTTTAATCTTTGCCGCTCATTTGTCAGAGATTTTTACTCTTCTGCGAGTCAGTGAAGTTTAGTTTGCTCACTTATTCTGTTCATATATTTGAACATGTTCAGGTCAGAATAAGTGTTTTTCTTTCTGAATGACGATGAAACATTGTTTCACACACATTCTCCCAAACTTATTTGAAAGCTTAAAAGTAGTTTTACTTGCATTTAATGCGTAAAAGTCTATTGATGTGGTCATCTAAGAGTGTTTGACCCGTCGGTCTGTCGTGACGTGATGTTCGGTGAGAACTGCTAATGTCTTCCGCAGGATCACGTGATCAGAATGTTTCTCTCTGCTCTCAGGTGACCTCGCCGCTCTGGGGAACATCAACAGTCTTCACAGTTTACTGGGCGGCGCTCCGCTGCTGCTGCCGCAGGGCCCGTCTCTGGGCGTCCCGCTGCCGCAGAACCAGACGGCTCTCAACCCGCTCGCCTGCCTGCAGGTGAACGCTGCTTAAAACACATGAATGTAGAGAGGTTTGTCTGCTGGAGCCGCTGTGAACTGCCGGGCCTTCGAAGAGAATGAGTTTAGAGACGCAGCAGGATTCTCTCCGAAGGCCCGACGCTACAGCCGTCCAAACACGGGTCAGCGGCTTCAGCAGAGAACCGCACGGCAACTACTGTCGGGTTCAGACAGATTACTTTGTTGAATATCTGTTAGTCATCCCGCTCATTTTTGGAGGTCTTCTGTTCACCTAAGCTGTGTTTATTTGATAAAAAAATAGAGTAAAAATGGTGAAATATTATTCTAATGTAAATCATGTGTTTTCTATGTGAATATATAGTCAAATATAATTTATATCCAGTGATCAAAGCTGAATTTTCAGCATCATCACTCCAGTCTTCAGCGTCACATGATCCTTCAGAAATCATTCTGATATGATGATTTGATGCTCAACAAACATTTATTAATATTTTGTCAGGATTCTATCCGATATACTTTTCTTTTAGGTTTACTTCATGGACTAAAATACCTAAAACTGTAATAAAAAAAAACACAGACATTTAAAATAAAACCAATAAAAATGACAAAAAACAAGCTAAACTTTTACTGAAAGTAAAATTGAAAACGGAAAAAAAATTTTTTATTTTCATTGATTATATATTTAGTTTGTGGTCAGAATTTTTAATATTATTGAAAGAGTCTCTTCTGTTCACCTAAGCTGTGTTTATTTGATAAAAAAATAGAGTAAAAATGGTGAAATATTATTCTAATGTAAATCATCAGTTTTCTATATGAATATATAGTCAAATATAATTTATATCCAGTGATCAAAGCTGAATTTTCAGCATCATTCCTCCAGTCTTCAGAGTCACATGATCCTTCACAAATCATTCTGATAGGATGATTTGATGACATTTATGATTATTATCAGTGTTGAAAACTGTCATATTTTTGTGGAAACTGTGATATATTTTATTTTTCAGGATTCTCCAATGAATAGGAAGTTCAAAAGAACAGCATTTATTTGAAACGGAACGCTTTTGTAACGTTATAAAAAATGATAACACAAAAAAACTACTTTATTATCACGTTTGATCAGTTGAATGTGTCCTTTATGAATAGAAGTTACTGACTCAACTTTTGAGTGCTAGTTTATTTAAATATATACACACACATTATTAATAACTATATATTTATGTACAAATTTTCTGTTCTGGTCCTCAGCTGACGATGACGCCTGCGCTCATGGGAGAGAAGCCGGTGAGTCTGCACCAGAGCCCTCCGTCACAAGAAGAACTTCTGCCGGCTCAGATATCCCAGGATTCCTTGCTCAACCCGGTCCAGACGCCTGCGCAGCAGAGAGAGGGCTCCGGCTCGGGGCTGTTCGACCCGTACGGGTCCTTCATGGACACCATCTACACGTCCTTCCTGCAGGTGAGTGAGCGCGGCTCCGACTCCACGCCGCTGTCGTACCCCGAGCTGCCGCCCCTCCTGCAGCAGGCCAGCGCCCCGCCGTCCCTCAGCCCGCGCCGGGCGTGTTCGGTCCACAACCCGGACCTGTCCCGCCTCGGCATGGAGACGGCGCAGTCTCCGGCCCGCGGCACGCCCAAACTCAGCGAGGACCCCTCGACGCCGCCGCCCTGCAGGCCGGCGGGAGCGGACGCTCTGTCTGACGCCCCCCTGCATCCCGCCTTCATGGAGGAAGCCAAGACGGACGGGTCGGCGAAACCGTGCCTCTATAGCAACGGGATCGGTTCGGGAACGGATGGAAGAGACGATAACGAGGAGGATGAGGCGGACGAGGATGACGATGGACGAAGGCCGCAGGGATGTTTGAGTCCAGGCGAGAGGGCGGGTGACGACATCAGCAGAGACGCCGAGCAAGTGAGGGTGAGCTGCCGTCTATTATTTCATCAGTCATATAATAGTATAAAAATATCGCAATTATTTTTACTTTCAGTATTTGTTTTTCATATCTTGACTTTTTTCATTTTTAGTCATTTTAGTGTTTCAAATTAAACTCGCCAAGGCATTTTTGTTCATCTGTTTCTCTTCATTTCTGCAACTGAAAGTTTTTTCAATAAAAAAAAAAAACCCGATTCAAATAAATAAGTGTTTTTATTAGTGCACTAGAGTTTGTAACGCCGGTGTGTTCACAGACTGAAGACACGCACACCGGAGCCAGAAGGGGGCGCAAGAGGAAACAGTCGTAAGTGCATCTGTCCAGAGCTCAGCGTTCGTTCTCTCGTGTGAAGAGCTTTGTGTTTTTACCTCCTCCTCTTCCTCCTCTTCTTCCTGTCAGACTGCAGAGGGGTCCAGACCTGCCGGGCGGCATAGACAGCATCATCGAGCAGCCGACCGCAGCGGTGAGACCAGCACACACACCTGCCCGAGCGCCGCCACACTGAAGCCTGAAATGATACGAGAGCGTTTCAGTCTTCAGTTCCAGAGGGTTTTACATTTTACATTCAAGACTTCTTCATTTTAGGTTTTTTTAAAGTTCTAAGAGGTTTTTAAATTTCAAAAATTCTTGAATTTAAAAGGTTTTTGTATTTTAAGACTCTTTAATTTTAAGAGGTTTTTAATGAATTTAAAAGGTTTTTGTATTTTAAGACTCTTTCATTTTAAGAGGTTTTTAATAAATTTAAAAGGTTTTTGTATTTTAAGACTCTTTAATTTTAAGAGGTTTTTAATTAAAAAAAATTCTTGAATTTAAAATGTTTTTGTATTTTAAGATGCCTTAATTTTTTAGAGGTTTTTAATTACAAAAACCTTTTAAATTCAAGAATTTTTTTATTTTAAGACGCCTTAATTTTAAGAGGTTTTTAACTTAAAAAATTCTTGAATTTAAAAGGTTTTTGTATTTTAAAACGCCTTAATTTTAAGAGGTTTTTAGTTAAAAAAAATCTTGAATTTAAAAGGTTTTTGTATTTTAAGACGCCTTAATTTTAAGAGGTTTTTAATTTAAAAAATTCTTGAATTTAAAAGGTTTTTGTATTTTAAAATGCCTTAATTTTAAGAGGTTTTTAGTTTAAAAAAATTCTTGAATTTAAAAGGTTTTTGTATTTTAAAACGCCTTAATTTCAAGAGGTTTTTAATGAATTTAAAAGGTTTTTGTATTTTAAGACTCTTTCATTTTAAGAGGTTTTTAATAAATTTAAAAGGTTTTTGTATTTTAAGACTCTTTAATTTTAAGAGGTTTTTAATTAAAAAAAATTCTTGAATTTAAAATGTTTTTGTATTTTAAGATGCCTTAATTTTTTAGAGGTTTTTAATTACAAAAACCTTTTAAATTCAAGAATTTTTTTATTTTAAGACGCCTTAATTTTAAGAGGTTTTTAACTTAAAAAATTCTTGAATTTAAAAGGTTTTTGTATTTTAAAACGCCTTAATTTTAAGAGGTTTTTAGTTAAAAAAAAATCTTGAATTTAAAAGGTTTTTGTATTTTAAGACGCCTTAATTTTAAGAGGTTTTTAATTAAAAAAATTCTTGAATTTAAAAGGTTTTTGTATTTTAAAACGCCTTAATTTTAAGAGGTTTTTAGTTAAAAAAATTCTTGAATTTAAAAGGTTTTTGTATTTTAAAACGCCTTAATTTCAAGAGGTTTTTAATGAATTTAAAAGGTTTTTGTAATTGTAACTGAACGGCGTTTGATTTGTTGTGCCGCAGATGTCGCTGTCGAGGCCGGCCCGCTCCACCAGAGGGAAGAGGCGCCGCGTGGTCCGATAGGTCCGACTGAACTTTACCGCCAACACCAGCACTGTTGCCACGGCAACACCATCACAGCGTTCGACTGAGCCGCACTGTGAAGAGTCTCCGTGATCTCGCTCCTCCGTTCGTTTGTTCCCTTCGCCGCTGTGACGGATCAGTTCCTGTTCGTTCTCCAGTTCTTTTACTGATGCTTTTATTTGCTTCTTCTTGATGATCGATCACAGCTCTGCCCGATCGGTCTTCACACGCACTCATGACGTCCTTGTTGTCGTTTGATAGCTTGTGTTCTAAATCCGTTTGTCTCTGGGAATCTTTCCGATCCACTGCATCATAAATGTCATGTTATCGTTTAACCCATCATGAACCGCTTCTCAGCGCAGACGCAGAAAATCTTTTCTTATTTGGGAATTTGATCTTATTTTCCAACACACATATCGAAACGTATTCAAATCAAGATCCCGGAGGAGCAAACGTTACACTGAAGCTTTTAAACATGATGAAAATGTTTAATGTATGAACGTGACGACTGAACCTCCACAGGAAGATTGGCAGGAATTTCTTTCCTCAACTTGATACATTTTTTTTAACCTCTTCAGTCATTTTGTTTGTCCAGGAAATGTCTTGATTTAAGAACATTTGAATACTTGTGCTGGAAAACAAGCGCATCATTTTTTTTGCGTGTTTTATGCCGTCCTGCAGACACTGAAATTGAGAAATGTGCTTTAAATGGGTTTTTCCTCTCCGTTTCGTCTTTGCAGGACCGCATATATACATATATAGTGTGTGTGTGTGTGTGTGTGTGTTACAGGAGGAAGTGAGTCTAGTATCTGTAGGTTTGTAGGGCTTTAGTCGCGCAGGACTGTCTTACCCAGAGCGCATCAACACAGGCACAAGATTATTACTGAATATTTAAAATAATGATTTAATAATGTGGCTGATTATGCAATTTTACTATTGAATTTATGTATATATGTACAGTTTTAGTATTTTATTTTGTACACCTTTTTTTAGGAAAAAAATGATCAATTTGTAAAATATTTCTCCTGCAGAGAAACCTTTCCTTTCTCATATTCATGTTTGATTTGTAAAGAAAATACTTTGAGAATTGTGAACAAGTAGCATTTCCTTTTTTATTGGGAGTTTGATTTTTTTTTTTTTTTTTATTTAACAAATTAAAAGGTTTTAAATCAAGAGGTTTGTTGTCATGTGTACAGTAAAAAAAAAATATCTCGGTTTAGGGGATTTACAATGAATTTCTTAATTTCCTTTATACAAAAGTTTGCTAATATTGTCATTTTTTTCACCCGTCAACCCGTGATTTTCAGAAGATATTCAGAGGAACGCCGTGATCCATACATCCACCTTCAGTTCAAACTGCAGCCAAGATGAAAGTTCATTGATGTCCACAAATAAATTGTTTCATTTTGCTAAATATTTCTTTAAAAGTATTATTTCTCAGTTAAGCGAGATTTGGGCAGCACAAATCAACACACATGTCAGAAATTCCTGGTTTTAAATTCCAAGTTGGAAATTCCTAGTCAGAAATTGGACATGAATGTCATCTCATTATATTTACTAACGGGAAAGTCTTTTTGACACCCCAGTTTTCCAGTTAAGGGGGTCATAAACTCAAAACATGGCACAACTCACAATAAACAGCCATGTAACGGTGCCTTCGCGAGTTTTCTTGTCAGAAATTCCTGGTTGGAAATTCCTAGTTGGAGTTTTCTAGTCAGAAACTGGACATTAACACCCTCTCTCTTTACATATTTATAGCCTTTTGAAGTATGTTTTATTGACAGTGAAAATATGATGGAAGTAGGAAAAAAAGCATTATTGTAGAAAAAAATGCAGAAACTCTTTTCTTCCCACTTCTGAAGTCGTGAGTTCGAGCTCGTTGCGGGAATAATGGAGGACAACAGGTTTATTCTCACCTATTTTTTGGGAAAATCTTGAGCCAAAATGATATTTAACGTCCCATTCATTGACGACATTTAGTGTATTTATTATAAAACGACTCCTAACTCTGGAGTGTTTCATGGAGGTACCTGACCGTTTTCCAGAGGTACACACACACACACACATTCAACAAACAACGACCGAATGAAACCGATTTCTGGAAGCATTTTATTACCCAGAGATGCGTTTGAAATTCTATATTGGAAAATGATGATAATTTGTGTACTGTGTTCCACACATTAATAATACAATAACGGTTACAAGCGACCTCTCATGAGGACCAGTTACAGTACACACAAGCCCGTCTTCACACACTCCAGACCTTCCAGAACCAGTCCATGTGGATCATGACGGAAGTGCTTCAAATGTGTCGCTGCCACAGAACTCATCAGATCATCTCACACAGGCAGTTGGAGACTCGGGGTTTGCGTTTGTGTGCGCGAGTTACAGTATCGGACTGATGAAGCGTCTCGGGAGGAAGTGTGAAGCTTTGGGATGGTTGTAGTGTGAAACGTTTGGTCTCGACCTTCATCTACATCTGGAAAAACAAAAGGGCGACATGAGATAAAAAGAGCTGGATTCTAACGGGAGGAACGTCAAACCGCCTCGTCCTCGCGTGAGACGGAGGAGCGTTTATTTGGAGAGCTTCTTCATCCTCTGGTCCAGCGCGGCGAAGTTCTCCTCCACGGCCACCAGGTTCTCTTTCATGGTTTGCTGGACCTGAAGACGCGAACAGAAGGACGTTTAACGTGTGCGTTATTCTCTGAGAAGCGCCGGAGCGGAAGTGACGAGCGGTACCTGAGTCAGCAGAGTGCTGTTGTCCTTCAGAGAGTTGTTGATCATCTGTTGTGTCGTGTCCAGATGGGTCAGCAGCTGGCCAAACTGCATCGCTGAAACACCACACAAACCACAGTTCTTCTGTTGTTATTACTATCATTATATATTAATTATTTATTTGAACAATATCATTTTTAATGGGCATTGTTGCTATTATTATTATTAACATTAATAATAATAATAATATTATTTTTGGGGGAGGATATATCATAATAATAATAATTTATAATAATAAAATATTTTGCTGTCATAGAACTTGTAATGATCTAATAATTAATATTAAACTATTATTATATAATAACAATACTTATATTTTTCTAAGGATATTAAAATAATAATTGTAGTAATTTTAATATGTTATTACTATTATTATTATTATATATTAATTATTTATTTTAACAAAATAATAATAGCAATATTGCCCATAAAAATGATAATTAACATTAATAATAATAATATTTTTGGGGGAGGATATATCATAATTATAATAATAATAATAATAATAATTTATAATAATAAAATATTTTGCTGTCATAGAACTTTAATGATCTAATAATTAATATTAAACTATTATTATATAATAACAATACTTATATTTTTCTAAGGGTATTAAAATAATAATTGTAGTAGTTGTAATATATTATTATTGTTATTATTAGATATTAATTATTTTAACAAAATAATAATAGCAATAATGCCCATAAAAATGATAATTAACATTAATAATTATAATAATATTTTGGGGGGAGGATTAATCACAGTAATAATAATAATAATAAAATATTTTGCTGTCATAGAACTTGTAATGATCTAATAATTAATATTAAACTATTATTATATAATAACAATACTTATATTTTTCTAAGGGTATTAAAATAATAATTGTAGTAGTTGTAATATATTATTATTATTATTATTAGATATTAATTATTTTAACAAAATAATAATAGCAATAATGCCCATAAAAAATGATAATTAACATTAATAATTATAATAATATTTTGGGGGGAGGATTAATCACAGTAATAATAATAATAATAAAATATTTTGCTGTCATAGAACTTGTAATGATCTAATAATTAATATTAAACTATTATTATATAATAACAATACTTATATTTTTCTAAGGGTATTAAAATAATAATTGTAGTAGTTGTAATATATTATTATTATTATTAGATATTAATTATTTTAACAAAATAATAATAGCAATAATGCCCATAAAAAATGATAATTAACATTAATAATTATAATAATATTTTGGGGGGAGGATTAATCACAGTAATAATAATAATAATAAAATATTTTGCTGTCATAGAACTTGTAATGATCTAATAATTAAAATTAAACTATTATTATATAATAACAATACTTATATTTTTCCAAGGGTATTAAAATAATAATTGTAGTAATTGTAATATGTTATTATTATTATTTTGGGGGTTAATAAACATTATGATGATTATTATTTTATTTTGCAGAAAGACTCATTTTAGGACCATTACAATTTTTTTAACATTTTTCTGGCCAATCAGAGAGCTGTTTGAGGACGGACAGAGGAAGTGTCACCCTGCTCATGCAGTTCTTTGACGGCCGTCAGCCGCTGCACCACCTGCGGGAGAGACGTGGCCATCGCATCCCACTTCTGAACCACGTCGTACAGCTGCGACACCTGCGCACAGCACAGCGTCATTCTACATCTGGTGCTGACAGCGGCACGGTCATGTGGGACGGGCGTGAGGACGCACCTTATTTTGGGTCTCGGCATCCTCGATGGCCGCCTTGTGTTTGGCGATTTCATTCATCTTCCCCAGAACGCTCTGAAGAAAAGCGTGTCATTTCAGTGACTTTTATGAATATAGATCAGAACATGACAACTTCATGAAGGCACTTTTGAGTTGAACGCAGCGCATCGGTCTCGGTCCAGCGTACCTGTAGTCTGGCTTCCACCTGGTCCAGAGTGGCGGCGTCCAGCGCGCTGACCCGAGCCTGCAGCAGCTCTATAGTGTCCTGCACAGAGATCATGAGCCGTTAGTCCTGCCATCACATGACCACATCCACCGCGGTGCTTTGTCATGTGATCTGCTGTGTGTTATGGTGTGTTATGTTATGTGTGTGTAATGTGTGTTGTGTGTGTGTGTGTTGTGTATGTGATGTGTGTGTGTGTAATGTGTGCTGTGTGTGTGTGTTATGTATGTGATGTGTGTGTGTGTGTGTTATGTGTGTGTAATGTGTGTTATGTATGTGATGTGTGTGTTGTTGTGTGTGTGTTGTGTTATGTGATGTGTGTGTTGTTGTGTGTGTAATGTGTGCTGTGTGTGTTATGTATGTGATGTGTGTGTGTTGTGTTATGTGTGTGTGTGGGTTGTGTTATGTGATGTGTGTTGTGTGTGTGTGTTATGTGTGTGTTGTGTTATGTGTGTGTGTGGGTTGTGTTATGTGATGTGTGTGTGTGTTGTTGTGTGTGTGTAATGTGTGCTGTGTGTGTTATGTATGTGATGTGTGTGTTGTGTTATGTGTGTGTGTGGGTTGTGTTATGTGATGTGTGTGTTGTGTGTGTGTTATGTGTGTGTTGTGTTATGTGTGTGTGTGGGTTGTGTTATGTGATGTGTGTGTGTGTGTGTGTTATGTGTGTGTAATGTGTGTGTAATGTGTGTTATGTATGTGATGTGTGTGTTGTTGTGTGTGTGTGTGTGTTGTGTTATGTGATGTGTGTGTGTTGTTGTGTGTGTAATGTGTGCTGTGTGTGTTATGTATGTGATGTGTGTGTGTGTGTGTGTGTAATGTGTGTGTAATGTGTGTTATGTATGTGATGTGTGTGTTGTTGTGTGTGTGTGTGTTGTGTTATGTGATGTGTGTGTGTGTTATGTGTGTGTAATGTGTGTGTGTGTGTTATGTGTGTGTTATGTGTTGTGTTATGTGTGTTGTGTGTTATGTGTGTGTTATGTGTGTGTTGTGTTATGTGTGTGTGTGTGTGTGTGTGTTATGTGTGTTGTGTGTGTGTGTTCACCGTCAGACTGGCTCCCTGGACCCCGGCGCTGAGCGGACCCTGGAAAACACAAAAGTTTCAAAGGTTTGCCTCTCTGAGCCGTCAGGCTCACAGTCTGATATAGAGCGAATAACGGCTGGTGCACCTGTTTATCTGAGCCGGAGCCCACAGACATCTCCAGTTCCGCCAGCCGCCTCTCCAGCTCCGCGACCTACGGTCAGAGAGAGCACGCCTGCGTCAGAAACCACCGCAGGAAGTGACATCACACTGGATGTTTTAGGGAGGCCGTACCTTGGCAGATTCAGTGAACTTCTCTTGCTCTGGTCGGCTGTGAAGCTCGTAGAGAATCACTCCATCCGGGCCTTTGGGCGGCGCCGTCTTGCCCTCTCCACCCGAGCCGCTCCGCACGCCCCGCGCCACCTCCAGCTGAGTCAGCAGCCGCCTGCGCCGAGACACACGGAGAGAAGGGTCGCCTCATTCACGAGCAGCACACTTGTGTTTACCATCATGTTCTGTGTTGATCAGGATGTGTGAACGTGTCCTAGAAACCTTCTAGATCCACAGACTCCCAAATAACTTCAAAGACTTATTTAAATTCAGAGCATTTCTGTTAAAGGGTTCAACCAAAAATGAAGAGGAACAATTGCACAGAAAGTATTGTGGTCTCTTCATCACATTAAGGTTGAACCCCTGCATCACATGACTGTTTTAACCATGTCTTTACTGCTTTTTTGTTGCTTTCTATGGAGGATTTAAAAAAAAAAAACACTTGGATTTCATCAGAAATATCTTCATTTGTGTTCTGAAGATGATCGAAGGTCTCACGGTTGAGGGAGAGGAACTAATGACAGGATTTTTGGGTGAACAAACTCTTTAAATGAAATAAAGCAGAAGTATATAGTCTGACATAAAGACTTTATTATTTTCTTCTCTTGAAGAAAAACAACAACACATGACTAAGTTTCAGGACTAGTCGGTTTGCCACAGAACTTCAGCGTTTGACTCACTTGGCGAGAGCTCCGTCAGGGTCGGTGAGGTTGATGTGGGCGTTCGGTCCGAGCAGAGAGTCCAGGTGAGCAGAAACCAGCTGCTGTTTGAGCTGCGCCGCCTGCTGAGCCAACGCCACCGGAGTCAGGCGCTCCTCCGCACTGCTCTCCTTAGTGCTGACCTGCAGGAAACACACATGAACGTCACCTTCGACACGAGCTGAACGTCAGCAGCAAGATTCTCCTCGCAACTACAGGATCAGTTCACTGCAGTTCTCTCTCCTCCACGTCATCAAGATGTTTCTTTCTCCAGTGGAAAAGAAATGAAGGAAATCATTCCAGGATTGTTCTCCATATAGTGGACTTCAATGGGGTTCAACGGGTCCAAATGTCAGTTTCAGTGCAGCTTCGAAGATCTACATGATCCAGACGAGGAATAAGAGTCTGATCTAGAGAAACCGTCGCACATTTTATACAAAAATATACTTTTTAATCACAAATGCTCTGTGATGCGCCACACATCACGTCATCATGCTGGAAAGTCACGTGACGTAGGAGGAAGATCCGATCCAGTGTTTACAACGTGAACATGTGAAGATCAAGCCAAACATCCTTTACAAAAAAGGTACAATTTTGGAGAAAATGAGATTGAGTTTTTCGCCCTGCTGCGGTACTTCCTCCATCACGTGACCTTTCCAGCATGATGACGTGATGAGTGGAGCATTTGTGGTTAAAAAGTATATTTTTGTATAAAATGTGCGACGGTTTCTCTAGATCAGACTCTTATTCCTCGTCTGGATCATGTAGATCTTCGAAGCTGCACTGAAACTGACATTTGGACCCGTTGAACCCCATTGAAGTCCACTATATGGAGAACAATCCTGGAATGATTTCCTTCATTTCTTTTCCACTGGAGAAAGAAACATCTTGATGACGTGGAGGAGAGAGAATGATCAGGAGATTTGCATTCTGAACTGAACTGATGCTTTAAAGTCACCATGAAATCAATATTGACACTAATGTTTGTTAATGGAACATACGAGAGCTCTGGTAAATGAAAGAGAAGCCCATGTTTAACCTGGATGCGTTCCACGTCCTGGCAGAGCTCGTGAATCTCGTTCACCAGCCGCTGATATTTCTGCTGAGGCGTTTCCTTCACGCCACAACCCTCAGCTAACTGCAGGACGACAGAAAGTAAATCAGAACAGACGGCGAGAGACTCCACAACACCAAACCATCATGAGGATCACTCACTAGCTCGTATTCTCCAGACTCGTAGCCCACCCGGCGGTCCTTACTGATGCGGTCCGAGAAATCTGCACAGAATCACACCAGCGATCTCAACGGCCACAAGTTCACATTCGCACACATTCACAAGAGCGTAATTGAGAAACGGTTTTGTCTTTTGAAGAAACGGCCGCACTCACCCAAACTCTTGGTGCTGACGTGTTTGTCTTTGAACTTGTCGTAGGCAGCGTTGGGATTGACGACGATCCGCTCCACGCTGTCGCTGCACAGCTCCTCCTGCGAGACGAGGTATAAACCAATCACACGAGAAACACACACACACACCGAAACCTCTAGACGTCCCACTGATTATCAAGCAGATGCTCCGATTGGCCGAATCGAGGCCCCTCCCACAGAAGGGGCGTGGCTGATTGATTTACGCATGCCGTGATCTCACAGGACGTTCGTCCAGCTCAAGTTCTTCAAAACACTGATTTAATTCACTCAAACAGAAACACACGCAGACCATCATGCATCAGAGCGTGCACCAGCACATCAGTCTGACAGGGAGAGAGTCAAGCCGACGGCGCAGGTGTTTTAATAAGCTCGAGCGTCGTCTAAAACACTGCAGCACACTGAGACAGGTTATGACGTTTAGTGTGTTTCTATGCCTCGTTCTCTTCTTTAATGTAAATCTAATTTAGCAAAAACCACTAAGTTTATTATGAAAGAAATCTACGAAGCTGGAACACGGGAACGCATGAGAGAAACACGAACACACACTTCCAGAGCGTCTGATGAATGCAGGCGAACGGTGAACTCGTGGGATCTGACGCTTTTCTGTTTTAATTGGCTGAGACTGTCAGAATGAAGGGCATTTCACCATCGTTCAGAGCGCCGACAGGACGCCGCGCGCACAGACGCTTTCATCTCTGGACAATCAGTGAGTCGAGGACGTGACAGAACCAGAGCCGACGCTGGACCAGAACAAATCACACCCACCGATTCACTTTTCTTCTTCATTTTACACTGTGACGTTACTTTAAATCATCCACATACATCACACTAAACACTAGTGTCTAGTGATAAAATAACAGCCATTTTGAGATTACTGCTCCATAAATATGCATACTTGAACTATAATACAAGTATATTATAATATAGTACAGTATAGTTTTTATAATATACTAAGTATCTTAGTAAGAATCAGTGTAATAAAAATCTTATATTATATACAACATTTTATATATATATATATATATATAGCATATATTATAAATCTTAATATAAGTAATATATATTACAGCATTTTATATAAAAATGTAATTATATATTTATATACATTTATCTATATATATTTTATATTATATATTGATATTTAAATTATATTTATGTATAAAAGCAATAATATATATATATATATATATATATATATATATGAATATATATTACTGCTTTTTAGACATAAATATAATATAAATCTCTCTATATATAGTTGCTTATATACTGTGCATACTAGGACGATACTACATATACTATATATTATATTATTATTTGTGTGTATAATACTATAAATCTAAAAGATGTGCATCTAATCTTATATTATATAATTTTATACATTTTGCTATATATATTATTACATATAACGTTTTATAAATAAATAAATAAATGTATATATACTGATATTTACATTGAGCTACTAATATTAAGATTTATATATAAGTATATTTATTTATTTATTTATAAAACATTATATATAATAATACATATAGTATAATGTATAAGATTAGATACACATATTTTAAATGAATAATCCCAGGAAAATACCACTAAAAATCATGTTCACTTGCGCCTCAGTTTGAGAAAAACAAGAACAAAAAAAATCCCTGAGCCTCATGAGCGACGACGGACACTGATGACGCAATTTGCCCCGTAGACTTACAGTACAAGCATTTCTGTCAACAGCACAGTTTGTTTTTCTCCAAACTAAAGGACAAGTTGAAAATATTTTTCATAATTACATTATTACTACACTATATTACTCTATTATTTTCTCTGGTGTTTGACAACACGTCACAGATGCGGTGTTTAACCCAGAAGATCGCGTTGTTTTCAGACACTACTCGACGGTGTTTTCTGCATCTGCACATCAGGTGATGTGTTTACAGCGAAACCACTAGAGGAAATGCTACGATTTGGCATTTTCTTATTACATAATTATTACAATTGGAGAGAAAAGTTTTAAAACGTTCAAAACATCATGTTACCAAGATCATCTTTAAATCTGATGTTTGATTAGTCACATAAAAATGGCCAAATATCAGCAGATTTGTTCGTCTATCGCAGCCCTTCCGTACTGCGCTTCAGCCAATCACATTAATGCTCGGGGGGGGGGAGCGTTAGTCCAAATGCGTGTGGAGTTCACAGATGCACATGCACAGATCACCAGACATCTGATTGGTCTAGAAGAGTCACTGGGTGTGTTAAAGGGGAATCAGAAACTCTTACCAGCTCCTTGGGTCCCCAAAGACAGTTAGAGCAAAAAAGAGAAAAACAGAAGAGAGTGAGGAAGAGAAAGAGAGATATTAATGTAGTTATCACATGACATGCACAACAGGAGCTGGAGGGGGGGAGAACAGAGCGCTGTGTTGTTGTGAGTATCACTGGATTGCTTGTTTATTTCATCAGAGTCTTAATTACAGCTGATCTGAGTAACGACACGCACAGGCCTGAGCGGCTCTCGGGTCAGCGGTAATGCTATCTCCACCTGCTAAGAAGATTAGAGTTGAACACAAACTCAAGCCCGGCTCAAACATGAGCGGCGTTCTGGGAAGAGAGCGGATGTTAGCCGGCACGCAGTGACACAGACTCCATCACTTCAGGAAGAAGACAGATCTGAAGGAAGGAGGGCTGCACAATCCATCGAAATAAAACCGCAAAATCACAAAGATTTAGTCAAATTTTTGTCCGAAAAAAAAAAGAGAAGCTTTAAGGCCATTATAAAAATCAAATTAAATAAGAAAAAAATAGTAATATAATTTTACAATTATAATTTGTAGTAGTAATTATTATTTCTCCTAAAAAAAAATTGTATTTTACAGTGAAAATACAATAGTAATATTTGTGATATTTTGTTTAATATTTTTAATTAGTAAAAATAATACTAAAATATTTTTGTTGTTATTTCATATTAATATTTTTAATATAATTTTATAGTAAAAAAAATAGTAGTAGTAGTAATTTATTTCTCCTAAATACTTTTTTTTTCACAGCGAAATTACAGTAGTAATAGTCATATTTTAGCAATATTTTGTTTAGTAATAATAATTATAAAATTAGTTTAATTTTTATTCATACTAAAAATATATATTTTTTTATTATTGTTCTTTTATATTCAGATAAAATAAAAACATTGTGGCCAAATTATGCAGCCCTTTAAACAAGCACAGCAATTTTTTTATTGCATTTCAAAACACAACATTGTGAAAAATTGCAAATAAAATTTTTTTTCTAACAAATTGTGCCGCCCTAGAAGGAAGTTAGTGAAGCACACACACACACACACACTCTGTCAAACGGTCAAATTTAGCACCATTTGTCCACAGCCTCTCTCAGGAAGTTAGGGCTAGTTCTAACAAACAGCATTAGGTTTACAAATTTAATTTAGAAATCCTGAATATAATTATGAACATGAGCCGTATTCTGCTTTACAGGGAGTGAAGCAGTGATTATAACATCCGCTACAACCTGTACCACACTTTCACCACAGTATAAAGAGCTCACCACATACACACTCAGGCCAGTTATCTCAAACAAAACAAGAGACATCAAAAACATGGCAGTTGTAATGGTGTGACGGTCCCTGATTAGAAAACAGGCGAAACGCAGAAAGATTTCAACCCATGCAGAAACATGGACGTCTTACTTGCACAAACTATCGTCCGGAGCGGGTCGAACAGTGATGGAGGGTTAGTGAACGGGAGGAGAGGATAATTAGCTCAAATGTGAGTCTGCGCGCGCACACACACACACACACACACAGATACTCACCGACTCAAACTGCGCCTGATCGTCCTCGGGCAGATCACTCGTCTCATAGACGTCAGGCTCGTTGGAGGCCTGGGAGGAAATGATGTCGTTTAATAAAGATGATGGCTCAAAGACATTTACATTTTACGCACATGTAAAGCACATTAAATGCAAGTAAAACTACTTTTAAGCTTTCAAATAAGTTTGGGAGAATGTGTGTGAAACAATGTTTCATCGTCATTCAGAAAGAAAAACACTTATTCTGACCTGAACTAGGGCTGTGCAATTAATCGCAATTTGAGCACATGCAATTACTAAATCTGCAATTTTATTTATTAATTTATTTATATTTTAATTGAGAATACGGCAACGTTACTGTGCGCATATTTAAGATGTGAACCAATCAGAGCTCGCTCAGCACACATGAGAACAAAGCAAAGCGGGAGAACAGAATAGGCAAACGGGAGGAAAGAGGAAAAAATATGGATGCGGTACAGAATAAACATGATTTGGTACCAAAGAGAAAATCAGCATCAGTCGTTTGAGAGAGTTTTGGATTCAAACGCTGGACAAAAGACACCAGCTGCAACTCACACTAATTTCACACAAGTTTCTGTATGAGAAATGTAAGGCCGGCGTTGAATACGAGTTTAAGCAGGTGAAATAATCCTCATTTATTTGATGTTGTGTGTTTTTAAGACACAGTATTGATGATCAAGCAGTTCATCTACTGTACAGTGTTTCTTCATTCACTGAAATACAGTTTTGAAGTTGACTTATTATGACTGGAATTTCAGGTTCGTTCACCTTCATTTATTTGATATTGTCTGTTTTAAAGACAGTTAATTACAGTTTTGTTTATGAAGCTGTAAATACAGTTCCTTCATTGTGAAACATTTTGTTCTGCACTTCTTGTGCACTGAATACATTCAGAATGAAGCATGTTTCAAAAAGCAAAAACAATTACCAAAATTGCAAAATAAATCGCAATTGAAATATTCAATTAAAAAAAAATTAATCACAATGTGATTATTTTGTCCATATTGCACAGCCCTGACCTGAACATGTTAAAATATATGAACAGAATAAGTGAGCAAACTAAACTTCACTGACTCTTAAAAGAGTAAAAATCTCTTGCTGACAAATGAGTGGCAAAGTTTAAAAATGTCAAGTAATCGGTCTTTAATACGGCATAAACACACGTTTGCTGTAAATATCCCTGATAGATTGTTCCACTGAATCACATTTTACTGCGTGTCTTCTGGAAATCATGGAGAAAATGTATGATATTTAATTTTTGCTGAGAAAAACAACATTAAACTGAACGCATTCTTAAGTTCTGAAAAACTACAGCAACGATTTAAAGCTGTATTATACAAATATATATACACACACACACTTATATACACTTCATTTGTGTATAATATGCCTAAAACAGAATAAAAACATGTACCAGACTGTTGAGACGAGTGTAAAAACCATCTTAACTGATCAGAGTTGATTCAGCAGAGCTCGAGTGATCATCAACACACACTGATATTAACCTGATCAACACTAATAACATGAAATATTAAAATATTGACATTATAATACAGTAATCTCACATCTGGCCAACGCCCTTCACAAACATCCATTTCTTACAATCCCTCCTGCAAAATAAAGGTGTGCAACAGCGTCTTTTACACACACACACCAACAACAGAGCTGGAAAACAGAGATTTAAGCAGTTTTTATAAGTTCTGTCTGTTGTTTAACAAAAGCATCAGAGAGAAACATGAGCAACAACAACAACAGCGATAAAGGGTGTGAAAATTCAAGAGTGTCAAATAGCTCCATTATTTTAAAAAATTACTTTAAGCGTCTTATATTTAGTCGGGACACTCAATCGGTCAGTAAGTGAATTTATTCATGAATGTCCCGCTTCGGATCGCCTCAGACCGCTAGCCGCGGCTAATGCTAATATACCGCACAGTTGTTGTTGTTGATTTTGGACTAAATGAATCACTTACGATGCCCGGCAGGTTGGCATACTTCGGGTCAGCCATCGCAGCGCTTTTTGGAAGGACAGTTTAATATGAATTTCTATACGGCGTGTTTCTTTACTGCAGTTTGAAAGGAAATATAAACGACTGAATGAAGCGGATGACGCGCGAACACAATCAGGCCAAACGACCGCTGTGACGTCACACACAAACAAAACCTCGCGCGATCACGCGATGATTAGAGCATCGGGCTTTTTAATGATGCCGACTATATAGGAAATGGCCATTTAAAAAAACTTGAAATTTTACTTTAAGAGCGACTTTAATTTATGTTTAAATTTTCTTTTACATATTTGAAAGAATTAATTAATTTATGGAGTGAATATATATATATATATATATATATATATATATATATATATATATATATATAAATAAATACTTTCAAATATGTTATCTACATATACATATATAAAAACATATATATTTTACACATGCATTGCTATATATAATATTATATATATAACAGTCCATAAATAAATATATATCTTTGATATATATTTTACACATTTCTATATATATTATATATATATATATATATATATATATATATATATTTACCAGATACATAAAATATTTATATTTTACAAATAAATATATACCTTTGATATATATTTTACAAATACATATATTTGTACATATATATAGATATATAAACATATATATTATACACATATTTTACACATTGCTATGTATAATATTATATATCATTTCCATAAATAAATATATATCTTTGATGTATATTTTACAAATAAATAAATAAATATATATATTTCTTATATATCTGATATCTTTTATATATCTGGTAAAAAAAAAAATATATATATATATATATATATATGATAAAAGGTTTCTAAATACGTCTTTATATTTCTTTGTGCTCAAATATAAGTGTTGACATGTCGACAGCACACGCCCCGCCCCCTGTCAAATACTGACCAATCAGAGAGGCGCGGTGCCAAGCGCGTGTGTCTCCGTCTCCCTGCAGCATCACACTGCTGCACATCTGCAGCACTAATTACACTCACAACACAAGCTCGCGAGAGCGATCCGCGGACACACTCGAGTAATCGCGCGTTTGGGTCTGAAGATTTCACGACGGATTCTGCGTGCGGAATGTTCTGATGCGCGTTCGCGACGGAGCAGCTCGTTCAGTGCGCGCGCGCTTCTCCTCATCGACCGGATTCTTCATCCTGATCGTTTCGCCTGTCAGTGGAATCTGTTCATCTGCCCGAGCCGAGCACACGCACAGCGCAGCATCACAGGATGGAGAGCAGCGCAGAATGCAACATCAGGGTGTTGTGTCGCTTCAGACCCCTGAACCCGTCCGAGACCCTCCGCGGGGACAAATACATCCCCACATTTCAGGGAGATGACACTGTCATCATTGCGGTGAGTTCGAACAAGTTCTCCTCCGGGCTGAGATGTGTTTGTCAGTGAACTGACGCAGATGATCACAGTCCAAATCCATGATGAAAGTTTCATCCTCACACTCCTTCATTTTGAATGAAATTCTCACTAGTGCATGATCTGAGGAATGCAGTCTGTGTCACATATTTCTGCATGAATTTATTGATATGAATAGAAGTATAACTTCATAAGTGCTTATAAAAGCATCTCTCTGCTATATATATAGATATATATATATACAAATCATTATTATAAATTCATCTTGGAATTGTCCTCCATGTCTCCTCTATATTCACACACACACACACACACACACACACACACACACACACACACACACACGTGGTGTTTTCATGGTTTATGGGGTCATTCCATAGGCGTAATGGTTTTTATACTGTACAAACTGTACATTCTGTCCCCCTACACTACCCCCACCCCTAAACCTACCCATCACACAAAATGTTCTGCTGTTTTACATTTTCAAAAAAGATCATTCTGTATGATTTATAAGCTTGTTTCCTCATGGGGACCAACAAAATGTCCCCACAAATGTCAAAATTTACTAGTATTACTGTATCTGTGGGGACATTTGGTCCCCATAACGTAGGGAATACACACACACACACACACACAAATGTTGTGTTTTCATGGTTTATGGGGTCATTCCATAGGCGTAATGGTTTTTATACTGTACAAACTGTACTTTCTGTCCCCCTACACTACCCCCACCCCTAAACCTACCCATCACACAAAATGTTCTGCTATTTTAGATTTTCAAAAAAGATATTTCTGTATGATTTATAAGCTTGTTTCCTCATGGGGACCAACAAAATGTCCCACAAGATCAACATTTACTAGTATTACTGTACCTGTGGGGACATTTGGTCCCCATAATGTAGGGAATACTCACACACACACACACACACACACACACACACTCTCACACTCACACACACACACACACACACACTCTCACACTCACACACACACACACACACGCTCACACTCACACACACACACGGCTGCTAAAATCCAGTGATCTCCATCCTTCTGCATGAGCCGTGATGTAAAGACAGCCTGAAATAAATGTTGTTTTTATGTGCTGTAATTATGACTCACGCTTTGACAGGAAAAGCTCTATGTGGGTGAGACGCGCCGATGAGGATTAAGACGTAACTGCATTAAATCAAGGTTTATCTACTAATTCAGTCGCTCCAGATTCTACAGCAGCTTCGGTCTTGATGCGGAAGCAGCTGCTGTAAACATCTGGTTCGCGGCGAACTCATAACAACATTCATCCTGTTGGAGCAGAACTTTAAAGGGTTAGTTCACGCAAAAATGAATTTCTGTCATTAATTTCTCGGCCTCATGTCGTTCGACACCCGTGAGACAAATTAAGATATTTTTGATGAAATCCAAGTGTTTTTTTAATCTTCCACAGAGAGCAACAAGCACATTCAATGTCCAGAAAAGTATTAAAAAACATCGTTTAAACCGTGGACGTGACTAGAATATTTCTGTGCGCCAAAACAAAAATAACAACTTTATTCAACAAATTCGTCTCTCCTCTGTCATTCTGCTTAGCTATTTTCCTAGCAGCGTTTCCGTGTTTACGTCCGAATGCCGACTCACAATTGGCCGACGCCTGATCACATGATCAGCACGACACGTGCGTGTGATGTTGACGCAGGAGCCGGCGTTCTGACGTCCGATTCTGACGAGAGACCAATTTGTTGAATAAAGTTGCGCTCTTCCGCTGAACACAAAACAAGATATTGTGAAGAATGTGGAGAATCAAACAGCTGATGGACCCCATTGACTCTCATTGTATGGAGATGAAATACTATGGAAGTGAATGGGGTCCATTAACTGTACAAATATGTAGAAATCTGTGTGTGTGTGTGTGTGTGTGTGTGTGAAACATACACAGATAAATGGGTAATTCCTGTTCTGCAGAAACTTTGTTAGAAACTTTAACTTTTAAAAACATTAAAGTCTGTTCTTTCATACCGTCTTCAAGGACGGGTTTCTCATTAGTAAAGCATTGAGATAAATGAGCACTGCTGAACTCCCGAGTGCCATTTGTGCAGATATTATTATTCGACTGATTCATATCCTCACCTGCACCAGAAGTCTGAGGAATCTTATAAGTCATCTTATATCCACAGCCTTTGAAAGCATGCAGGATTCAGCCTGAAAGAGACACTGTGTCATGGACATGGGTTTGTGGTCAAGATGTGTAGACAAGTGAAAGCCTCTTAAAATTTCAGTCACTGTCAAAACATCAAGTGCCTCTATTATGCTATATTAAAGGAGATCTATAATGCCTGTTTTCAGCTCAAAATCCCCTCAGATCATTTATTATCGCTTGTTAAATTTGGATGTGAGCAAAAACACACTGTTTTTGTGCGTGTCCCTTTAAATGCAAATGAGCTGCTGCGCCAGAAGAGGGCGGAGCTTCAACGGCTCAACAACAACAAAGCTGGAGAATCTCACGCAGACAAAATGAGGAAAGTGTTCAAACGGATGGAGAGACTCAGGAAGACGTTTCTGAACGGTTCGTGGATAAATTGATGCAGTTGCTGTGGAGTTGATCGACTCGTCACTAGCGTGTGTCGTCACGTTCGTCTTTTCTCCTCGAATCCACCCTCGTTTGTGAAGCGTAAAATGACGGCGTCAACAACACTCGACGACAACAACTCTAAAGCAGCCCGACATGGCCCCGCCCCCTTTGTCGAGTGTTCTTGGGGGTGGAGTTTATGTAAATTTTAGGTTTGTGATGTCACTAACCCAGGAAGAAGCTCGTAAAAGCGATTTCTGTAAAAGAAAATCTCTCCCTTTGCTTTGAACTTTGAGCGTCGTAACTTCGCAGATGTTGTTTCTGCTCAAACAGCAACATCACACACTCACTGAAGTTACAAAAGTCAAATCATGATCAAGCACCACTTTAAAGGCTTCTAAATTTGTTTTATTAATCTACAATAGTTTTACATTCATCGAGGTCAAAAACAGTGTAATCGTCTCATAATATCCACGGCAGCTTCGTCTCTCTAAAGCCCGCCTCTCTGAGAGCCGCTCTGCTCTGATTGGTCATAAACGCTCATTATCATATCTGAATCTCAGCTGTTGATTGGCAGTGATGGGAACAGTAACGATGGCGTCTCCATCTCTTTGGCGGCAGAAAACAGCGTCTCCTCGACACGAACGACACGAACCGAACTCTTCCAGTCTCTGATAAACGACAGCGATTGAGGGCGGGGCTAAGAGACGCTGCTCAGCCAATCGGCTGACATTATGCAAATGAGTTACAGACCTATGTAGGTTCAGCAGGAAGTGAGACTGAATGACTGACGACTCGCTTCAGTTCAGAATCGGCTCTTTCTTTTAGGAGAAAAAAACTTCATCCGCACTTTGAGTTTTCAGAGCTTTTAGCTTTAAAAAGGGACTCTTTTTTTGTTGTAACCTAATGCAGGCATGTAGATTCAGTCGTGTTAAATAATATTTTTGGCTTGAACAAAAGCAGTTCATTTAGCTGTTTTTTACAGTGCAGTGATTTTTGTTTTCTGTCTTTTTGAAAATTCTTCACTGAATGAATAATTAATTAAACCTCAAATGCTCCAATATCAAGAGTTTCGAGCTGAATAGATTTGATGTAAGAAAAGAGTGAGAAATGGTATTTTTGCTCGTGTACTAAAGCTGAAATCAGAGGCCGTATTAAAGGATGTGGATAAAAAGCCGTGTAATGCTGCGACCCAGATCCCAGCTCCTATTTTTGCTGCGTGGCAAACGCTGAACTCAGCAGGAAACGCTTAAAAACGCCCTATAAACCTAAATTGATGAAGTCATATAATAGTGGATTAAACTATTGTTGAATTAATCCTTCACAGTTTGATTGACAGACGATCGGACCAATCATAATCCGTCATTTTGTCATCAAAGCGGTCAGGGGAGTCAGTAGATGAACGTCGGTGAACTTGAATCCCGTCTTGAAACAACATTCCTTCTGATGTTCATCATGTTTATTTGATGCTATAAATGAACTAGTGTGAAGAGATGATGGAGGAGCGACACATTAAACACACACTCGACGCTATTGATTGATCAAACAATGTTTTAAATATGAAACCGGTTCATACGTTGTCAATGTATTTTCCACTGCGTGAGAACATGATGTGTGGCGTGAGCGCGCATAGCAACAGTAACTAAAGGGGGCGGGGCTTTTGCGGAGGGTCGATTGTTGACCTTGAGTTTTCTTCTGTGAACGAACGCGTCACAATATTCCTCATTTAAATAATTCACACACAAAGGGGCGGGGCCTGCTTGAGTGAGTTAGTAGTGGCGGTTATGGTGACATTTCACAAACACCAATCACACGGCTCTAGCCGACCAATCAGAGCACAGAAGGAGGGGCTTCATAGAGACCGGAAGTAAACCGAGCGTTACTGACAGACCGTGAAGAGAGGAGCCGCACAATGACGAACCTGTTCTAGTCGAGCACAAACACGACATCAAGGCACAACACGTCCTCTTTAAGCCTCTTTAACAGCTTCTATTTCGGGTAGATTAATGACATTTGCATGTAAATGTGTTGCTCCTCCTGTTGTTTGTAGTCATTTTCAAAGGCACTCCTCAGTGCAGGAACTCCATCACGCCTGCTTCTTCTGTTCTCGTCTCGAACCTCAGTGACCTTCACCATCCTCATTGAAGAAGTCTGTGCTGAAAGTCTTTCTGACTCCAGATCTGCTGCAGGATTTAACGAAACACAGATATGATGAAGAAAGATACGACTGCAGCACAAATAAGGCGAGAGAGAATTCGTTGTGCAGACGGATCAGTTTTCAGCCGCAGCACTGAATGCGTCGCAGCTCAGAAGCAGCTCTGCTCGACACACGAGAAACTGCGTGTTTGTCAGACAAATATGTGCATTATGACGTATTTTTAATAAGATCATTCTGGTCTGGAGCACAAACACATCACGCCCTCTCTCCGTCTTCATGTCCTCCTCTGATCTGCTGCCGTTCTCGCTGACGGACGGAGAGATGGATGAAGCCGACGTTGAGCTCTGGACCGAAGCCATCAGAGCGTATCCCACAATCCCCCACTCTCGGCTCCTCAGTCTGCCGTTAATTTAATTTCCCGTGTTTCTCTGGGCAGTTGTGAGATGATTGAATCAGATGCTGTCGATGGTGTCATCGCTGCAGAAACTATAAACACTGTGTTTATGATCCTCGTTATGATTCTCACTGACATAAAACAACGTTCACTGAGAGCTGAAGCGATGTGCAGCGCTGTCTGCGTCTGTGTGTGTGAGTGTGTGTGGGTATTCCCTACATTATGGGGACCAAATGTCCCCACAGGTATAGTAATACTAGTAAATGTTGATCTTGTTTATCTTTTTTGAAAATGTAAAATAGCAGAACATTTTGTGAGATGGGTAGGTTTAGGGGTGGGGGGGGGGCATAATGTACAGTTTGTACAGTATAAAAACCATTACACCTATGGAATGTCCCCATAAACCATGAAAACACAATGTGTGTGTGTGTGTTTGTCAGAGAGAGAGTGTTTCAGAGTGTGTGTGAGTGAGTGTGTGTGTGTGTGTGAGAGAATGTTTCAGTGTGTGTGTGTGAGAGAGTGTTTCAGAGTGTGTGTGAGTGAGTGTGTGTGTGTGTGAGAGAATGTTTCAGTGTGTGTGTGTGTGTGAGAGAGAGTGTTTCAGTGTTAGTGTGTGTGTGTGAGTGTTTCAGTGTGTGTGTGTGTGAGAGAATGTTTCAGTGTGTGTGTGTGTGTGTGTGAGAGAGAGAGTGTTTCAGTGTGTGTGTGTGAGAGAGAGAATGTTTCAGTGTTAGTGTGTGTGTGAGAGTGTTTCAGTGTGTATGTGAGAGAGTGTTTCAGTCAGTGTGTGTGTGAACCTATGTGTGTGTGTGTGTGTGTGAGAGAGAGAGAGTGTTTCAGTGTGTGTGTGTGTCTTCAGGTGTTTGTCTGCTCTGGAGACTTTGATGCTCTTCTGAGGATCAATTAAAGCTCATGGAGCAGCAGAGGGACTCATTACTGACTGAAGAGTTTAACGGGAATCATGTGTGTTGCAGTTTATTGCTTCAGATCTAATTGCTTTCATGTTTAATTATAACAGCAATGTGTCACATTATCTATCTGTCCGTCCGTCGTTTTGATTGGTCGCAGCTCAGAACGGTCTCAGGGAATCTGAAGTGAAGTCTGTCTTCTGGCGACTCTTGACGTTAAACGGACACATCTGCACGCGTCCGTCTGTTTATGCCTGTGTGTGTTTGTGTCTCGCAGGGGA
>CM074298.1:412500-437500 GCA_037194245.1 Opsariichthys bidens | reverse complement strand
TAATGTAAATCATCAGTTTTCTATGTGAATATATCGTCAAATATAATTTATATCCAGTGATCAAAGCTGAATTTTCAGCATCATTCCTCCAGTCTTCAGAGTCACACGATCCTTCAGAAATCATTCTGATTGGATGATTTGATGCTCAACAAACATTTATGATTATCATCAGTGTTGAAAACATCATATTTTTGTGGAAACTGTCAAATTGTATTTTTACAGGCTTAATAGAAAGTTAAAAAGAGCAGCATTTAGAGTCTTTTGAAACACTATAAATGTCTTTACTGTCACTTTTGATCAATTTAAAGTTCATTTCTTGAAAAAAAAAAAAAAAAATCCTACTGACCCCTTTTGAATGGTATTTTTTTCCGGCTCATTTTTGTCGTGTCGGTCAGGTGAGTAAGACCGGTGCGGAGGGAGCCGTTCTGGACGAAGCCAAGAACATCAACAAGTCTCTGTCTGCGCTGGGGAACGTTATATCGGCTCTGGCCGAAGGCACCGTGAGTCACAGCAGCATCCGCACACCGCTAGATATCCTCAACCCATTCAGAACCACAGGTGAAACTCAGTAAGTTCTCTCTGTCCGCGCAGAAGACCCACGTGCCGTACCGCGACAGCAAGATGACGCGGATCCTGCAGGACTCTCTGGGCGGAAACTGCAGAACCACCATGTTCATCTGCTGCTCACCTTCAGCCTTCAATGATGCCGAGACCAAATCCACCCTGATGTTCGGACAACGGTAACACGGCAGAACACACACAGAACCGAAGCGATGCTCTCAAATGCATCACACTCACACTCGATCTCTCTCAGAGCAAAGACCATCAAGAACACGGCGTCTGTCAACCTGGAGCTGACGGCGGAGCAGTGGAAGAGGAAATACGAGAAAGAGAAGGAGAAGAACCAGAACCTGAAAGAGAACATCCAGAGACTGGAGGCGGAGCTGAACCACTGGCGGAACGGTCAGAACGTACACCTTATTTCTCTCTTTATATACCTACATATTTAGAATATTGGCATGACTGTATGTATATTACCCTCTTAAAAGTTGTACGTTTATTGCAGTAAATTTACCAAAAAATGATCAAATCAGTTTACAAATATAGCTGCAAGCAGCGATTAACGGGTCAAACACAACCGAAACAAACAGGGAAGCTGTCAGCTGACCAACAGTGTCGTAATGAGCTATTAAAGCACTTGAGACAAACGCACTGCATGTAGTTAGAGCCAATTATTTATTCAGTTATAGCGCCACCAAGTGGAGCAGTCCCACCACTTTCGTGTGTGTCCTCAGAGTGTTCCCGTACACAAGCGTGTCAAATTTGGTGAAAATATCTCATTAGACATTTATATGTATGAACACATGATTGCATTTTTTGTATCTTACTATCAAAAATGTATCAAACGTTTGACCATTAGCGTATAGTTTCTTGGTTTTGTCTCAATTGGAATAACGGTTTCAAAGGTATTCACGAATGTTGTTTAAACGCTAAATCACAATGTTGCGCAAACAACAGGTGAAACCTAGCATGTTTGGTATCGTTGAACTCGGCAAGGATTCAGGAATCTAAAGAGATGAGTCAACTACTTCAAAAGTTAAAAGCATATAAATATTTTTTTCCTCCACTAGGTGGCGCTGGTTCAAAACTTCTCAGACTCCTTCAGGGCATCGTGATGGCCACTTTTATGATTTTTGGACAAAACCGTTCAGAAGTTATAAACAAAAAATTTCATTTTTGTATCTCCAGACCACTAGGTGGCACTGCGCTGAAACACAGCGTCTAGCCTCCGGTCATGCTTGTGATGACACGTACCAAGTTTGATCTGAATACGATGAAGTATTGAGGAGTGTCTTGCATCCATTTTCCCAAGCGCTATGTAAAATTCGGTTTGATAAATCAACTTAAAGTCCACAACTTTTCGTCAGCATGGTCTGAAGATGATCCGGTTCAATTTTCGTGCCGGGAGAATTTTCGTGACGGAAAATGGCGTCATAGGGTGCAATTGAACCGTCTTGAGTCAAAAAAAACGAAGGGAAAAAAGAATTTTGTTTCTTACGGTTCAAAAGTTATTAGTGTAAATGTGAGTGCAACTTTGGACAGTTGGTGGCGCTGTTGAGTTAGAGACCCCAAATTTGCTGTGGTGACACTTCAAACTGTCCTCCATCTGTGTGCCAAATTTCACAACTTTCCCGCAAACGCTTCCAGAGAGGAAGAAGAAGAAACAAAAGAAAATAAGTTTAAAATAAATTAGTTATTTAAATAATTTATTTAATAATGTTGATATATATTAATAATATATATATTTTTTCAGTCTATTGGAGAATAGAATTGCGTTGTATGCTTACTTTTCTTTAAAGCAATTTTATTTTTTTTGGAGATTTACCATGGTAATCTTGGAGGTACTTTGGAGTTCCATGTAAATATCATAGTACCAGCTATTCATTTGTAATTCACTGTAATTCAATGAATGAATGTAAAACTTCATATTTCAAAGTACCAGAGTAATGGGCATCTGCCATGGAAATACTATGGTTTTTAGACAACTCACAAAAAAAAGTACTAAAAAGTGCCATGGTACGTCCACATTAGAAGTAAGCAGTGTAAGTAAAGCTGTAGTAAAACTATGATCATTTGACTAAATGAGATTTTTCTAAAAGCTCAAGAGGAGAAAACTGCATTATAATTGGACGATAGTAACAGTAAATGACGGTGCAGGAGAATCTGTGGCTCCGCTGGATCTGATGGCTGTGATCCCGGTGGAATCTGAGGCCAGTGAAGCTTTAGACAATCAGACTCTCAGCGGGTGTGTGCCGATCCCAGAGGAAGACCAGCGCAAATATGAGGAAGAGATGTGCAGACTCTACAAACAACTGGACGACAAGGTGCGAGCGTACTCACACACACACACACACAAATACACTCATACACTCATACACACACTCGCACACACTCAGACACTCACTCACTCACACACACACACTCTCATACACTCACACACACACACTCTCATACACTCGCACACTCACACACACACTCATACACTCATACACACACTCTCATACACTCACACACACACACACTCTCATACACTCGCACACTCTCACACACACTCATACACACACGCACACACTCTCATACACTCACACACTCACACACGCACGCACGCACGCACACACATTCATACACTCGTACACACACTCGCACTCGCACACACACACTCTCATACACTCACTCACACACTCAGGCTGCAGTCGATGCACGGAAACACTGGAGTTCTGATAGATGTTTTTGTCTCTCGGACAGGATGATGAGATTAATTTACAGTGTCAGCTGGTGGAGAAACTGAAGGAGCAAATGCTGGATCAAGAAGAGGTGAAACATTTACTGAAATCCAAAAAGCCTAATGTTCCCATTATGTTAAGTAAACATTATTTCGGAACGTTCAAAATACACACTTTTTTAACAATGATTTTTTTTTGGTTATGCAAACGTTCAGAGAACATTCCATTTTATCATTCTTCAAACATTGTAGGAACGTTACTTTTAGATGTTTTCTGAAAGATTTGAGCCGAGCAGTAATGAATAACATTAATAGAACGTTAGATGAGCAACCTACAGGGAACGTTCTGGCAAGGTTCTCAAAGTTATGAACAAACATTCTTCCAGTAACGCTAATAGAACGTTTGTTCAACGTGATCTGATCTTTGTTTTTTTTCTGCAATGTTTTAGTTCATCTGATGTTTTTTAAATGTTGCTACTTGTTTCAGAACTTTCAGAGAACGTTCAAAAGTAACGTTCCCATAATGTTTGAAGAACATGTAATCTTTCCCTTAATGTTTGCATAACCAAGAAAAATGGAGAATATTCAGAAGCAATGTTTTTATAACTTAATATGAACGTTAGCACAACATTCTTAGAACATAGAGCAGGACAAAAATTCTATTAATGTTGCTGGAAGAACTTTGAAAGAACCTTGCCAGAACGTTCTGAGAACTGAAATATTCCCATAAAAACATAAAGATAAAACAGCATAGTGGATGATTTGAGTTCAGTGTGTGTGTGTGTGTGTGTGTGTTCAGCTGCTGGCGTCGTCGCGTGGAGACGGTGAGCGCGTGACGAGCGAGTTGAGCCGTCTGCAGATGGAGAACGACAGCGCGAAGGCCGAGGTGAAGGAGGTTCTGCAGGCGCTGGAGGAACTCGCTCTGAGCTACGACCAGAAGAGTCAGGAGGCCGAAGACAAGAGCCTGCAGAACAGACGACTGACCGAGGAGCTGGGCGACAAAACCGTACGAAAACCTCGCAAAACACTGCACCGTCTGCCGCTTTAAACGCTCCAGCTCAGGGTGGATTCTGACTGGCTGTCAATGATTTTGTCGTGCATCAGCTGGAAAAAACTGAAGAAAGATACATTATAATAACATTCGACTGTTTTTACTGTATTTCTGATGAAATAAATGCAGACTTGGTGAGCAGAAGAGAAAAAAAATTATTAATTATATCGTAATCGTAATTATTCCAAACCAGTAGTGTGTGAAACATGATCAGAATCAGTTTCTCTTAGTTTGCAGTCATTCTATCCGTGAACAAATAAACTGTGTAAAATGTTGTTTCTCTAGATCTACAGAACAAATTACTGATATTATCTTCTGAAGCTCAATTCAAATGATTTGATTCTTTGCATTGAGCAGTAAAAGTCTGATTTATAACACGATATAAACATCAGCTGTGATGTAAAGCAGTGAGCTTGTGATTATATCGCCAGTGATTCACACACACACACACTCAATCACACTCACACACACTCACATTCACACTCACACACACTCACACACAAAACTCACACACAGGCACAAACTCACTCACACATTCATTCACACACACACTAACTCACTCACACACACACAGACACAAACTCACTCACACACACACACTAACTCACACACACAAACTCACTCACTCACACACACTCACACACACACACTCACTCAATCACACTCACACACAGACACACACACACACACACACACTCACACACACTCACTCACACACTCAATCACACACACTCACATTCACACTCACACACACTCACACACAAACTCACACACAGGCACAAACTCACTCACACATTCATTCACACACACACTAACTCACTCACTCACACACACACACTAACTCACACACACACACACACACACACACAAACTCACACACACACACACACAAACTCACACACTCACACACACTCACACACAGACACACACTCACTCACACACTCACTCACACACAGACACACACACACACACACACACTCACTCACACACTCAATCACACTCACACACACTCACTCACTCACTCACACACTCACACACATTTAATCACGCTGCTCATTTCAGATGTAATTCTCTCTCTTCCTCTCAGTCGGATCTCATGTGTTTGGAGGCGGAGTTTTCCCGGCTACAGGAAGTGAGCGGGCAGCAGAGGAAACGCATCACTGAGGTGTTAAACACCCTCGTGAAGGATCTGAACGACTTCAGCTTCATCCTGGGAAACGGTGACCTCAGACTGGTGAGAGAGTGTGTGAACCCTAAAGACAGACGATACCTGTAGAAGACAAAAACAAATAAAGTGACGTGTGAAATCAGAAACTTGTCAGAATTTTAACAAATCGAGATCCATTACAAAGAACTCATTAAAACATCCAGTTTTTAAATGTTTTTTTTTTTTCTTGGTTGTGTGAAAATTAAGGGAACATTATAGGAATTTGAGCGTCTCTAATGAGAACATTATTAAAGTCCAGGGGCCTCATTTATAACCGTTGCGTGCGCACAAAACTCGCCCTGAAAGAGGCGTACGCCACTTCTGACGCAAACGACGGGATTCATATAAAAACAAACTTGACGGGAAAATTTGCGCACCTTCACGCAAACTCTGACCCATCCGTACGAACACTTTTACTGGAGGGAGAAATGTGATTTTAAACTCCGTTTTGATAAACACATTTACATTAATATTCCACTTTTAGTAATGGCAATAAGCCCCAAAATTACATAAAGTCATTACGCAGAATATAAACCAATGATCTGGATTTAGACAGTGGAAGTGCTGCTTTAGATCCTTTTCCTGAGACACGCTGTTTTAATGACAGTGAGGAGCGACAGGAGCGCAAGAATTCCTCTTTAAACTAAACTGATCTCATGTTACGACAAAATATTTTCAGCGAGAGCGATGATCGGTGACGCGCACGTACCGCGATACAGTGAAAGACGGCGCTGGATTCGACGGTCCAACGGTCTGTCGTCCGGTTCGGTGATAATATCTGACTGTACGACGGGTTGATGTCTGTACAGGCTTCTCCAGACAATCATGAATAATACCACCGTATTTGAAGAAAACTGTGAGATCTATACATTTCCTTTTTAAAATAGCGTCAGACAACTGCATTTACACTGCAATAAAGAAGTACCAATATCTGTATCCACTAAAACCTTCTAAACATCCTAAAAGATGTTCACCTTCTCATCAAAACTGCATAAATGCGATTTCGATACTATTTGGACAGTGGAAATGAAAGAATCAACTCTATCCTAAAAACTTTATCTGAGACGTAAGCTATTTTATAGCTACAATTTTGTTTTGTGGATATTTTGATATATAAAACCATCTAAGGATATTAGATGATTTTTAGTAATACGTGCGGCACAAATGGCATTTATAGTCCGTATGTAATATTTCCCAATGTCTTGTACTGTTGACCGTGTTGACATGGTGTCATGGAAATGATATGCAGATGAGGTTATGCATAGTAAAACTAGGCGTGGTGCGCTCCATATATGGTGATTTCGGGGAGGAGTCAGGGTGGAGATGTATAAAGGGATTTTTGGGCAGGTTCTGGTGTACACATGGTTTTATAAATCTCTTTTTTTTGCGTACACCATTTTCAGATTGATGTCGTACGTTCACTTTTAGTAAGGTTTATACGCAACGTTTTATAAATGAGGCCCCGGGTGACTTTAAACGAACGTTCTAATTACGTTTGTTCATAACATTGATAGAACGTTCCCTGATATCTGGGTGTCATCAATGTGTCAAGTGCCATAAAATATTATTAAAGCACCACAACAGCGTCCACTTCTGAGGTCAAAAGTGATTTTGAATGATCAGTCGTCAAACGCGGTTTATTTATGAGGTTTGACAGGAAGATTATCGGTGAATAATGACAGAATTTTGATCTCGCTGTGAACCGATTCTTTAATCAAAACGAACTGAAGTACAGCCGTGTGTCCGGCAGCCGTGTGACCTGTCGGGGGTGTTGGAGGAGGAGTACGCCGTGGTGCGCGTGTACGTGAGCAAAGTGAAGTCGGAGCTGAAGTCGGTGGTGAAGCGCTGCAGACAGCTGGAGGCGTTACAGTCCGACTGTCACCGCAAGATGGAGGAGACCGGCCGAGAGCTGTCGTCCTGTCAGCTGCTCATATCACAGGTCAGGAAACACACGCATACACACTCACACACACACACGCTCAGACGCGCACACACGCACAGACACGCACGCACGCACGCACACACACACACACACACACACACACACACACGCTTGCACAGACGCGCACGCACGCACATGCTCAGACGCGTGCACACACGCACAGACACACACACACGCATGCACGCACAGACACGCACGCACACACACACACGCTCGCACAGACGCACGCACACGCTCAGACGCGTACACACACACACACACGCTTGCACAGACGCGCACACACACACACACACACACGCACAGACACACACACGCATGCACGCACAGACACGCACGCACACACACACACGCTCGCACAGACACGCGCGCACGCACACGCTCAGACGCGTGCACACACACACACACACACACGCTCTGACGCACACACACACACACACACACGCTTGCACAGACGCGCACGCACGCACATGCTCAGACGCGTGCACACACACACACGCACAGACACACACACGCATGCACGCACAGACACGCACGCACACACACACGCACAGACGCGCGCGCACGCACACGCTCAGACGCGTGCACACACACACACACACACACACACGCTCAGACGCGCACACACACACACACGCTCGCACAGACGCGCACGCACGCACACGCTCAGACGCGTGCACACACACACACACACACACACACACACAGACACACACACGCATGCACGCACAGACACGCACGCACACACACACGCTCGCACAGACGCGCGCACACACACACGCTCAGACGCGCACACACACACACACGCTCGCACAGACGCGCACGCACGCACACGCTCAGACGCGTACACACACACACACACACACAGACACACACACGCATGCACGCACAGACACGCACGCACACAAGCAAACAGTTCAGATGCCAAAGTTTGTGTGTGTGTGTGTGTGTGTGTGTGTGTGTGTGTTCCAGCATGAAGCAAAGATCCGCTCTCTGACCGAATACATGCAGAACGTGGAACTCAAGAAAAGACAACTGGAAGAAAACTACGACTGTCTGAGTGAAGAACTCGCTAAACTACAGACCGCAGGTACTGGTTCATTTATTTATTTTTATTACTACTGAAAATTATTGAAAATATTCAATTATTATGAGCCTTCATTATCTTTCTGTTGGTAAATTAAATTTTAATTAATTTTTTTTTTTTTTAAATAATACATGATTGTTTTGTTTTGTTTATATAAAAAAATTTGTTTTTTTTACATTTATAGTTTTAACTTTTACTCTGAAATAATGGGTGCCTTCCATCATATTTATAATAAAACCATAATTATGTGTTTTTAAAATGAACATTTTACATATGTACTTATTGTTTATTATATATATATATATATATATATATATATATATATATATATATATATATATATATAGAGATATTAATGTGAGTTATAAACAAACTATATTCATGACAACTTTTTACTTTATTTATTATTATTAATTTTATAAATATTTCATTTTTATAAATATTTAATTATAAATATTATTATTATATTACTTTATTATTATTATTTAATTTATCATTAGGAAAACATGTTCCACTGTCTGTAGATGCTGTAAAACATGCTTTAAAGAAACAGAAATCTCACATTATATAACGATCACGATGTTTAGACTGAAATGATCTGGATGTTTGCAGACGGCGGTCAGGAAAATCCGCTGGACACGGACGAGTCTGGAGTCGTGAAGGTAGTTTGGATTTTTGCTGGATTGCACTAAAGTTTACACAGCGAGGATGTTTATTCACGTGCCGCTCGCTGTGTTTTTGCATCAGAAAGCGGAGCAGAAGGCGGACGTTCAGCGCGAGCCGCAGCACAAGCAGCTGGGCCGCCTGCGCGACGACATCAACCACAAACAGAAGATCATCGACGAGCTCAAAGAGTCAGACGCGCCTCCAACCCCCTCAATGATTCGCTCTCCGGCCCGGAGCTCGGCGCGTGTAACCGCTGTGTCTGTGTGTTTGTGCGCAGTGATCATCAGAGGCTGAAGCTGCAGCTGGAGCAGATGAGCGTCGAGTTCGGCGTCCTGAAGAAACGCGAGCACGAGAAATCCAGACAGCTGGAGGAGCTCAGGTGAGATTCTGTGACTGAAGTCATGAGGACGGCTTTATAAACTGTGCTGTCGCTGACGCTGAAGGAGTGTGTGTGCAGATTTCTCCATGAGCGACAGGAGCAAACGCAGCAGGACATGAAGGGTCTGGAGGAGACCGTTGTGAGTATCTGCCTGTGGGACTTTCAACAGAATTCAGTGGAATGTCTTCAAACATTTAATGGCATGTTAATTACAATCCAGTGAAAATGTACTAAACACAGTTAGTTAAACTTAAGAGTGCTTGACTGCTATTCTGGTTTTATAAATAAATAAATAAATACAGTAAAAATAGTGAATTATTATTCTAATGTAAATCATCAGTTTTCTATGTGAATATATAGTCAAATATAATTTATATCCAGTGATCAAAGCTGAATTTTCAGCATCATTACTCCAGTCTTCAGAGTCACATGATCCTTCACAAATCATTCTGATAGGATGATTTGATGATCAACAAACATTTATGATTATTATCAGTGTTGAAAACAGTTTTTTGTGGAAATTGTGATACAAGTTTCTTATAAGATGATGAACTATAATAACATGTTTGACGCACCTTGTTTCTCTTTAAAGGCTCGTGAGCTGCAGACGCTCCACAATCTGAGGAAGCTGTTCGTCCAGGACCTCACGGCTCGAGTCAAACGGGTGCGTTCGTCCTCAAACACAAGACACTCGTGAAGAATCCTCTGAGATTAAAGAGCTTGAGGGACGATGAAAACATGCTGAGCTGCTGGAAAATGACATGAAAATTAAATTATGGCTGATTTTAGCGCACACAACAACAAGTTCCTACAGAGCCTCTAAAGGGACATGGTGAAGGAAAAAGCATTGAAGTATAATTTTTTCCCATCACCATGTCCCTTCAGGGGCTCCGTAGGGTCACATTAGTTAATGCATGGACTATAACATTACACTAAAAAATGCTTAAAACATCCCATTCGCTGGGTCAAAACATCCCATTTGCTGGGTTAAAACAACCCATTCGCTGGGTCAAAACATCCCATTCGCTGGGTTAAAAACAACCCATTCGCTGGGTCAAAACATCCCATTCGCTGGGTTAAAACATCCCATTCGCTGGGATAAAACATCCCATTCGCTGGGTCAAAACATCCCATTCACTGGGATAAAACATCCCATTCGCTGGGTAAAACATCCCATTCGCTGGGTCAAAACATCCCATTCGCTGGGTTAAAACAACCCATTCGCTGGGTCAAAACATCCCATTCGCTGGGTTAAAACATCCCATTCGCTGGGTCAAAACATCCCATTCGCTGGGTCAAAACATCCCATTCACTGGGATAAAACATCCCATTCGCTGGGTCAAAACATCCCATTCGCTGGGTCAAAACATCCCATTCGCTGGGTCAAAACAACCCATTCGCTGGGTCAAAACAACCCATTCGCTGGGTAAAATCATCCCATTCGCTGGGTCAAAACAACCCATTCGCTGGGTCAAAAAATCCCATTCGCTGGGTTAAAACAACCCATTCGCTGGGTCAAAACATCCCATTCGCTGGGTAAAATCATCCCATTCGCTGGGTTAAAACATCCCATTCGAGGAGTTAAAACATCCCATTCGCTGGGTCAAAACATCCCATTCGCTGGGTTAAAACATCCCATTCGTTGGGTAAAATCATCCCGTTCGCTGGGTAAAATCATCCCATTCGAGGAGTTAAAACATCCCATTCGCTGGGTCAAAACATCCCATTCGCTGGGTTAAAACATCCCATTCGCTGGGTCAAAACATCCCATTCGCTGGGTAAAATCATCCCATTCGCTGAGTTAAAACATCCCATTCGCTGAGTTAAAACATCCCATTCGCTGGTTAAAACATCCCATTCGCTGAGTTAAAACATCTCATTCGCTGGGTAAAATCATCCCATTCGCTGGGTAAAATCATCCCATTCGCTGGTTAAAACATCCCATTCGCTGGTAAAATCATCCCATTCGCTGGGTTAAAATATCCCATTCGCTGGGTCAAAACATCCCATTCGCTGGTCAAAACATCCCATTCGCTGGGTTAAATCATCCCATTCGCTGGGTTAAAACATCCCATTCGCTGGGTAAAATCATCCCATTCGCTGAGTTAAAACATCCCATTCGCTGAGTTAAAACATCCCATTCGCTGGGTTAAAACATCCCATTCGCTGGGTTAAAACATCCCATTCGCTGAGTTAAAACATCCCATTCGCTGGGTCAAAACATCCCATTCGCTGGGTCAAAACATCCCATTCGCTGGGTTAAAACATCCCATTCGCTGGGTTAAAACAACCCATTCGCTGGGGTTTAAAACATCCCATTCGCTGAGTTAAAACAACCCATTCGCTGGGTTAAAACATCCCATTCGCTGAGTTAAAACATCCCATTCGCTGGGTTAAAACATCCCATTCGCTGAGTTAAAACATCCCATTCGCTGGGTCAAAACATCCCATTCGCTGGGTCAAAACATCCCATTCGCTGGGTCAAAACATCCCATTCGCTGGGTAAAATCATCCCATTCGCTGGGTTAAAACATCCCATTCGCTGGGTTAAAACAACCCATTCGCTGGGTTAAAACATCCCATTCGCTGAGTTAAAACATCCCATTCGCTGGGTTAAAACATCCCATTCGCTGAGTTAAAACATCCCATTCGCTGGGTTAAAAACATCCCATTCGCTGGGTTAAAACATCCCATTCGCTGAGTTAAAACATCCCATTCGCTGGGTTAAAACATCCCATTCGCTGGGTAAAATCATCCCATTCGCTGGGTTAAAACATCCCATTCGCTGGGTAAAATCATCCCATTCGCTGGGTTAAAACATCCCATTCGCTGGGTTAAAACATCCCATTCGCTGAGTTAAAACAACCCATTCGCTGGGTAAAATCATCCCATTCGCTGGGTTAAAACATCCCATTCGCTGAGTTAAAACATCCCATTCGCTGAGTTAAAACATCCCATTCGCTGGGTAAAATCATCCCATTCGCTGGGTAAAATCATCCCATTCGCTGGGTTAAAACATCCCATTCGCTGGGTTAAAACATCCCATTCGCTGGGTTAAAACATCCCATTCGCTGGGTTAAAACATCCCATTCGCTGGGTTAAAACATCCCATTCGCTGGGTTAAAACATCCCATTCGCTGGGTTAAAACAACCCATTCGCTGGGTCAAAACATCCCATTCGCTGGGTTTAAAACATCCCATTCGCTGGGATAAAACATCCCATTCGCTGGGTCAAAACATCCCATTCACTGGGATAAAACATCCCATTCGCTGGGTAAAACATCCCATTCGCTGGGTCAAAACATCCCATTCGCTGGGTTAAAACAACCCATTCGCTGGGTCAAAACATCCCATTCGCTGGGTTAAAACATCCCATTCGCTGGGATAAAAACATCCCATTCGCTGGGTCAAAACATCCCATTCACTGGGATAAAACATCCCATTCGCTGGGTCAAAACATCCCATTCGCTGGGTCAAAACATCCCATTCGCTGGGTCAAAACAACCCATTCGCTGGGTCAAAACAACCCATTCGCTGGGTAAAATCATCCCATTCGCTGGGTCAAAACAACCCATTCGCTGGGTCAAAAAATCCCATTCGCTGGGTTAAAACAACCCATTCGCTGGGTCAAAACATCCCATTCGCTGGGTAAAATCATCCCATTCGCTGGGTTAAAACATCCCATTCGAGGAGTTAAAACATCCCATTCGCTGGGTCAAAACATCCCATTCGCTGGGTTAAAACATCCCATTCGCTGGGTAAAATCATCCCGTTCGCTGGGTAAAATCATCCCATTCGAGGAGTTAAAACATCCCATTCGCTGGGTCAAAACATCCCATTCGCTGGGTTAAAACATCCATTCGCTGGGTCAAAACATCCCATTCGCTGGGTAAAATCATCCCATTCGCTGAGTTAAAACATCCCATTCGCTGAGTTAAAACATCCCATTCGCTGGGTTAAAACATCCCATTCGCTGGGTTAAAACATCCCATTCGCTGAGTTAAAACATCTCATTCGCTGGGTAAAATCATCCCATTCGCTGGGTAAAATCATCCCATTCGCTGGGTTAAAACATCCCATTCGCTGGGTAAAATCATCCCATTCGCTGGGTTAAAACATCCCATTCGCTGGGTCAAAACATCCCATTCGCTGGGTCAAAACATCCCATTCGCTGGGTTAAAACAACCCATTCGCTGGGTTAAAACAACCCATTCGCTGGGTTAAAACATCCCATTCGCTGAGTTAAAACAACCCATTCGCTGGGTTAAAACATCCCATTCGCTGAGTTAAAACATCCCATTCGCTGGGTTAAAACATCCCATTCGCTGAGTTAAAACATCCCATTCGCTGGGTCAAAACATCCCATTCGCTGGGTCAAAACATCCCATTCGCTGGGTCAAAACATCCCATTCGCTGGGTAAAATCATCCCATTCGCTGGGTTAAAACATCCCATTCGCTGGGTTAAAACAACCCATTCGCTGGGTTAAAACATCCCATTCGCTGAGTTAAAACATCCCATTCGCTGGGTTAAAACATCCCATTCGCTGGGTTAAAACATCCCATTCGCTGGGTTAAAACATCCCATTCGCTGAGTTAAAACATCCCATTCGCTGGGTTAAAACATCCCATTCGCTGGGTAAAATCATCCCATTCGCTGGGTTAAAACATCCCATTCGCTGGGTAAAATCATCCCATTCGCTGGGTTAAAACATCCCATTCGCTGGGTTAAAACATCCCATTCGCTGAGTTAAAACAACCCATTCGCTGGGTAAAATCATCCCATTCGCTGGGTAAAATCATCCCATTCGCTGGGTTAAAACATCCCATTCGCTGAGTTAAAACATCCCATTCGCTGGGTAAAATCATCCCATTCGCTGGGTAAAATCATCCCATTCGCTGGGTTAAAACATCCCATTCGCTGGGTTAAAACATCCCATTCGCTGGGTTAAAACATCCCATTCGCTGAGTTAAAACAACCCATTCGCTGGGTAAAATCATCCCATTCGCTGGGTTAAAACATCCCATTCGCTGGGTAAAATCATCCCATTCGCTGGGTTAAAACATCCCATTCGCTGAGTTAAAACATCCCATTCGCTGGGTTAAAACATCCCATTCGCTGGGTTAAAACAACCCATTCGTTGGGTCAAATCATCATATTTGCTGGGTTAAAACATCCCATTCGCTGAGTTAAAACATCCCATTCGCTGGGTTAAAACATCCCATTCGCTGAGTTAAAACATCCCATTCGCTGGGTTAAAACATCCCATTCGCTGGGTTAAAACATCCCATTCGCTGAGTTAAAACATCCCATTCGCTGGGTTAAAACATCCCATTCGCTGGGTAAAATCATCCCATTCGCTGGGTTAAAACATCCCATTCGCTGGGTAAAATCATCCCATTCGCTGGGTTAAAACATCCCATTCGCTGGGTTAAAACATCCCATTCGCTGAGTTAAAACAACCCATTCGCTGGGTAAAATCATCCCATTCGCTGGGTTAAAACATCCCATTCGCTGGGTAAAATCATCCCATTCGCTGGGTTAAAACATCCCATTCGCTGAGTTAAAACATCCCATTCGCTGAGTTAAAACATCCCATTCGCTGGGTAAAATCATCCCATTCGCTGGGTAAAATCATCCCATTCGCTGGGTTAAAACATCCCATTCGCTGGGTTAAAACATCCCATTCGCTGGTTAAAACATCCCATTCGCTGAGTTAAAACAACCCATTCGCTGGGTAAAATCATCCCATTCGCTGGGTTAAAACATCCCATTCGCTGGGTTAAATCATCCCATTCGCTGGGTTAAAACATCCCATTCGCTGGGTAAAATCATCCCATTCGCTGGGTTAAAACATCCCATTCGCTGAGTTAAAACATCCCATTCGCTGAGTTAAAACATCCCATTCGCTGGGTTAAAACATCCCATTCGCTGGGTTAAAACAACCCATTCGTTGGGTCAAATCATCATATTTGCTGGGTTAAAAGGAGGGGTGACGACAGTGACAGAGAAGAGAGGATCAGGCCTCGAGTTTAAAGTCTGTCTGAATGTTCGCCGGTTCGCGCGTCCTTCCTCACGTATGTACAAACTTCATTACCAACGCAATCGCTGAGTTTGTCCATTTTCAACACAACTTGGGTTGTTTTTAACCAGCATTTTTAGAGTGTGTGAAGCATGTTTTAAAAACACTGTAATATATAATAATGGAAGGTACGTTTGATTTGACTGTTTGAGCGTGCGATGGCGCTCATGAGTGAGTGTGTGTGTGTGTGTGTGTGTCTCAGAGCTCCGAGCAGGAGCCGGACGAGAGCGGCGGCTGCTCGACACAGAAACAGAAGATCTCCTTTCTCGAGAACAACCTGGAACAGCTTACAAAAGTTCACAAACAGGTTAGTTAAAGATGTTAAGATGACGTCTAAATCAGAACTCTTCAAAATCAGAACTACAGTTCGCAAAACTCACATTTTCTCGTCATTAGTTCTGTTATGATATCCTCGTTGACGTGTCCGAAGGCTGTGAGGATGAGTTCGAGTCCCGTGAATTTCACACCTGACCGAGTTCAGACTGCAGGATTGTGTTTTGTTTGATTGTGCTTCTCTCTCAGCTGGTTCGTGATAACGCAGATTTGCGCTGCGAGCTTCCGAAGCTGGAGAAGCGTCTGCGCTCGACGGCCGACCGGGTCCGAGCGCTGGAGGACGCGCTGACCGAGGCTAAAGAAGGAGCCATGAAGGACCGGCGCCGCTACCAACAGGAAGTAGAGCGCATCAAAGACGTCATGAGGACCAGAAACCCGTTTCGACGGCCTCACGCTGCTCTTATCGGTCAGTCCAACTCCCAAGATGCACTGCATGGCTATTTCTGGGCTGGTGGCCACCGTTGGTCTCCTCTGGGCAGTTCAACCACACGTTATCATCTGTATTTCTCCATGTGAGATCTTTCATTTGAGAACTATTGATGCACTGGATTTGCCTTATGCACATTCACAACTTCTTTTTCACTTGGACGAGTTTCTAAAGAGGACTAGAACAATATGATGATGTTTTATTTCACTGAATCAGCCAAAAATATCCATCACTTGATTTATTCAACTTCAGCAGATATATAATGATGATTCCTCAAACCATGAAATACAATAATAAATATTAAGATTTAAAAATAAAAACAATTCATTACCATTATAAACTAATATAATTATAACACATTAATAAATATTATACATTTTTATATTATTAAATATTTAAATATATTAAATGACTGAATATATTAATACATTAAATATACTTAACATTTTATTATAAATATATTTTAAATAGTATTTTATTGAATATTTTTTTACATTACTAAAATGACTAAATATGATAATACTTTAAATATTTAAGAATTTTATTATAAAAAATGTATTTTAAATATATTATGATTGTATAATTACATTTTTAAAAATATTAAATAAAATGTAATGCATAACTTATCATATTTAATATTTTTCAAATGTAATAATTTATACAATCATAATATATTTAAAATATATTTTTTATAGTAAAATGTTCTTAAATATATTTCATGCATTACTTATCATATTTAATAACATTTATATTATAAATAAAGATGTCATATTCCAGATATAGAATTTATTAAATTACTAAAAATGATTAAATACAAGTAATGCATTAAATATATTTAATAATAGTTAAAATATAAAATTACAAAATTTTATAAATAGCTTAAATGTTATAATTAAATGTTTCGTAGCGTGTTTAAAACATACAGTTATAATATAAATATATATTACATTTGCGACTGTATTTTTTGCCCTCAGCTAAACCGATTCGTCCGGGACATTACCCCGCCTCCTTACCTGTCAATCACATGTTCATGCGCAGCAGAGACGAGCCAATCACATTCAGCAATGTGATGTTCAACAGCGCCAGTGAAAAACCCAGATCAGCTTCAGCGAAAACCGAGTCCAGTTTGACCGACAGGTGCGTAACGATTTGAGTTCATGATTATGATGGACGGTATTTCTCCCGCCGCTGATGTTCCTCGTGTCTTCAGGACGGCGACGGTGTCCGAGACCTCCACACACAAGCTGAACGTCAGCAACGGTACAGACGCTCCACGCCATCTTTACTTCCATCGTTGTTTTTGCACCCATCATCAGTGTTAACACACATTCATGCTTATTTTCACAGGGAACGCCAGAGATGTGAATGAGAACAGGTAAGCATGCAGGTGTGTGACTGTAAAGCACAATCTGTCTCTGTAATGACGTCAGTCTCTGATGATGATTCCAGCGTGAGTGTCCGCGGCCGCTCCGTGTCCGTCACCGACGCGCGGTCAGACGAGCTCCAGCGCAAACACACCGGTCAGGAGCAGCCCGCCGCCAGCTAAACCACAGCTGAAACACAGGTGAAATGACCTCAACTGAAGCACTGACCACTGAACAGTCCAATAACAGAACTGCCCGAGTCTTCTATATTAAAATGATATTTTTTAAATTAAAAACAAAGGTTATTAAATGTTATAAAAAATAATACTTTTAATATTTGAGTTCGTGTATATATATTTATATTTGTTTGTGTATTACATTAAAAATAGAATTATATTAAATATTATAATTTTTTAAATATATAAAATTATTAAAATATTATTAAATATATTTCATCTATTATCCCATTTTTATCCTGTATTTATATATTAAAGAATAGTTTATTACATTGCAATTATATATATTTGTTTGTGTGTTACATTAAAAATAGAATTACATAAATATTATAATTTTAAAATAATTTATTAAATTATTAAAATATTAAATATATTTAATGTATTACTTATTTTTCTATATTCCATGGTAATTTGTATTTATATACCTCATATTTTTATATTAAAAAAATGTTTAATAAATGACAAAAAAAAATAATTGTGTAATATATATATATATATATATATATATAAATATATAAAATAATTTTAGAATATTATTAAATATAATTAATGTATTACTTCACATTATTACATTACAAAAAATATTTTTAGTAATTTACAAAAACTTTAATGTAAATTATATTTATAAAATATTTATTATATTACATACATTTAATAACATATTTTTAATAATTATTTTAATAAATTATTTATAAAATAAAAATATATATATAATTATATTTATAATAGATTTATGTTCAATGTTATAAATGTTATTAAACATAATGAAGACATTGAATATTTAATATATAATTAATTACATTTTATATATATATATATATATATATATATATAATATATATATATTATATATATATATATATATATAAAAAATATTCAAATATTATGATTTTAAGTTATTAAATTAACAAATATAACACATTAAATATATTCAATAACATTTTTTAATAAAATGTAATAATTTTATACGTTACATTTCTAAAAATATTGTTAAATATAACTATTTACCATGTTGTTTTTGTTTCTCTCCAGGCGACCTGTACTGGAGTCTTCTTCTGTATATACACTCACACACACGCACACACACGCGCACGCACACGCACGCACACGCACGCACACGCATGTTGCCTGCAGTTCCAGTGATGAATATGAAGCGTCGGCTCACTGTAATCAAACTCAGCTTCACACGCGGACAGAAGCGCTCGACCCGCATGAAGGATGGAGGAGAACCGGTCAGCAGCAAACGGGTCATTCTCAGAAAACAGCGCCATTCCTGTCAGAACATCTCAAACACTTTCACTGAACGTGATCGCTCAACTTTTACATCAGAGTGTGATTTACCCACAATCCCACAGTCTTTCTACATATTAGTGGCCGTTCTCTTTTCTAATCGTTATTTGAAGAGAAAATGCAATTAAAATACAATGATAAATGAGGACATGCAAATTAGCAGATATTCTAAAGAAAAACTATATGTGTTTCCTGAGAACGACCCAGAAACAGATCGTCGGCGTCAGGACGAAATCCTGTAGCGATTTTTATGAAGCTGTAACTATTTTTATACTCACATTTAAACGACAGAGTAGCTTTTGTTGTGATTTGTAAGCATTAGTTATCAATATCGGACAAAGAAAATAACTTTATTATTGTACCTATAATAACAAACTCCAGAGAGAATCCGAGCTTCTCCCACCGGATAGAAAAGAAAAAAGGGAATTTCTGGGAAAAAGTTGCCATTACCTTTTTCATTGTTGACAAACGAGTGACGTCAGATGATGAAAGATTATATTAACAATTCTAATCAGTAGATCGTTCCTAGATTCAGGATTTTATACTTTTTTTTTAATGTCAAGTTTTATCTTGACATTTTGTAAATTCAGATGTGTGAGAAACACACACACACGATCTCACACACACACACACGATCAGACACAGTCACATCAGTTAGTGTGACCTCTGATCAGATGCTGTGTGTGTGTGTGTGGTCTGACCTTTGACCTCTCCACACGTCTTGATCTGCCAGTCAGGATAAGAGAGTCCGGTTATGAGAAGAATATATATTTTTGGTAACACTTTAAACGTTCCTGTAAGTGACCTCAGCCATCCTGCAGCGGTCAGTGACTCTTGTACAGTAACTCCCGCAGCAGGAAAAGGTTGATTCGATCCCTGTCCACTCACACGTGAGCCGCTTCCAACCGCCTTTAACTGGGAAAACACGGTCATTTCAGAGCTCGTGCGGTGAATAATGAACGTGTGGATCTACATGACGGACCGGACGTGTGAATTACATTTGTGTTTCATTTTTGTAGCGCATGATGGACAAACGGGCCTGTCGCTGAACTCTCCATCAAAACATTTCAATAAAGAGAATCCAGTTCATGAGCGTCTGCGTTTTCTGAATGAAACTGAACGTGAGGAACTTCAACACGGCACACTAAGGCTGCGTTCACACTTGTGGACCGGACCAAAAACAGAACATATAGTCCTGGTCCTCTCAGCGTTCACACTGGCATTTCTAACAGCGAAGCTGAAGCGACCGAACCGAAGGCGTAGGGTTGATTGGTGGCTTTCATGACGTATATTTGGCGACGGATCTCGCTTACCGAACGTTCAAAACAACGCCGTGTTCTGGATTAAACGCCGTCATTTCACGCTTTATTTTGACCCGCTGAGAATCACCAAGAGCTCATCAAATGTTCAAAACACTCAAAACAGCAGCAGGATTTCCAGAAACTTCAGCTCCTCGTCGCTCCACGTTTGCCCTCGACTCGTTTTGATACGCCGATCTTTCAAATCAGCGACTCGTAGCGTCGCGTCTCGTGACGTCACGTCCTGTTTTTGGTCGGTTCACGTGTCTTTGGTCCGTGTCGCGTTCATATATCCGTCGAACCGCACCAGAGTTCGTTTGGAAGCGGACCGAGACCCGTCTTTTCAGCGGTTCTGATGGCTGCGTTCAGACGAACGGAGCGATCGCACCAGGGTCCGTTTTAATCCAGTGTGAACGCAGCCTAAGAAAACATGATTCTCTGGGAAGCAAAAATGTTTTTTCTGTGGCGTCGTTGTGAGAACCAAAGAAAGTATGAAATCAGAAGATCAGATCACAAATGTGTCATTCGGTACATCGAGTGTCCGTAAGGAAAACATGCATAATAAAATATTAAGAAAACAGTTTTTGTTTAAAGAAAGCCGACGACCAGATGAATATTGGGTAATAGGAGTGAATACAGTAGGGCTGTAGGAGAACACGGGGTCAGCGGGGCAGATCGAGCGTCAACAGATCGATGCGGCGCAGCAGAACTCGGAGCACAAACACTTCAGACGGCAGAACGGCTCTGGAGCGGCGGAGGTGAGTCCACCGTCAGCGACTTCATGACTGTAACCCTCGTGCATTGCTCAAATTCACCAGCCTTTCGTTATGATTTTAACGGCTTTAAAAATGTATCAGATAAATATTTTTTTCACATTTCTTTGCTTAAATCTATTAATCAACCTCAGTCCTGATCAAAACTACTAAATTTAACTCTTTAAAACGTTCAAATCTGATGCTGCACAAAAACTAACAATGTTGTTTCTAATCTTTGACACGTTTTTTCCCAAATCAGTGACATCATTTATGAATTTGGCAATTAAAGAGTTAAAATCCTGATTTTTTATTTTTTTTTAATTTAGTAGTTTTGATCAGGACTGAAGTTGATTAATAGATTTAAGCAAAAAAATATTTCTCTGATACATTTTTAAAGCAGTTAAAGAACGAAAGGGTGGTGAATTTGCCCACAGAGTTCTGTTGAGTTTTTGAACATTTTCAAAGCATTTTCCCAAAAATATGTGTCAAAATAAGATTTGTCACCAAAAATCATTCCATTTGCTGAAACACGGAGAACGTTACGGCCAAATTAAGACTGAAAAATTCCCCACAGAGGATGAAAACATCCCGAACGGCACATGAGGGTTCAATCATTATTGCAGTATGAGGGCAAAGGTCATGAAATCAGTCAGGAACACGTCCAGGGCAAAGAAAGATAAAAATAAAACACTTTTTTTTAGTGTTGTTGCTCACAGCCTGTTTTAGGATCACTTGGGTTTTTATTTATACTTTGATATTATATTCATGACGTTTCACTTTTAAAATCTACCGTCATTTTTCGTATTTGTACCATTTATAGATCATGATGTTACTTTCAGCGTCGCTCTTCGTTTGCGTTATGTAGTTTTACTGCAGAAAATCATTGACATGATAAACGCACGCATATATAAAATTGTCTGATTTTTGGGTGAAATACAATCTGGCTTCATTGATTGGCTTTTTAACTGTGAATCACAATCACTTCACAGGTATTAATTCTTCATGAAGTGACGAACTTCATTTATTAGCGTTTACCGTCCGTGTGTGCAAGAACTCAATAATGTCTCTTGAAGTGAAATCTGACCGTTCTCTGCGGTCAGTCAGGAGTTTGAGGGTCACTGTCGGTCACTCCAGCCACAGATTAACACTGTTTACATTCAGAGGCCGAAGCAGCGATAGTGAACAGCACCGGTCACTTCAGGTCACTTCTGCAGGGTTCAAAAGAGCTTCCATCTGCACAACAGCAGCGTAGAAACAACTGGGTACTTTGTTTTTTGGACCAAACCTTGTTTTCAAGCTGGTTTCACCTCCACAGAAACTTAAAGACCATCTGAATATAAATCCTCTGTCCATCTTAGATCGATTACAGCCCCTCAGAGGTCACGATGTCATCATGTGACCGCAGCGCAGCGCGTCGAACCGGTGGCCGGACAGCCGAGAGAGGCTCGAGCAGACGGCGTGAGTCAGCGCTGACCACATGACGCTTTATTCTGCTCGGACAATGTGCATGACCACTGTGTTCTGGGTCCGCAGGAGACGGTCAGTCAGACGCGACGCTGAGAGAGGAAGACATGGAGGTGAGGAAACACGAGAATTCATTGCGTTTGTTTTTTTTAGTGAATCAAACGTTATGACAGTATTTATATATCATGTGCCTTTTGTTGAACTGCTTTTAATTTAAGATGATTTAAAAAAAAAAAAATTTAATACATTTATATAAAATTTAAAATGAACAATTAAAAAAATATATCCGCGTTTTTGTATGAGAGTTAATCTTATGAAAATAATAGCGAAATAAAAATAAAGGAATATACATATATATTCTCTAGATAAAATTAATTTTAAACAAATATATATTTTCCTACATAAAATTATTTGAAGTATTTTTATCAAGAAATATACACTCCCCAGTCAAAAAAGTCCGTTTGAATTTTACTATACTCTAAAAAAATAAAAATGAAAACAACAAATATTACCCAGAATGCATTGTTTTTATGGTCATATCATTTCGATGGAAAACGTATCGTTTAGTTTTTCTACAGCTGTAACTGCTGAACACTTTACCGAGTGCTCGACGAAGATCACAGTAACGTCACAACATTCATTTCCAGCAGTTTTTGCTCAAGATCTCGTATTGAGAATGAATGATCTCCAAGATCACCAGAGTTCTTCTGCAGGGTTTTCTGTCGCTGATGATCTGATCACGTGACCCTCTGCTCCATCACATGATCACGTGACCCCGCTCCATCACATTAGTCATCGATTACATCGTGCGTGAAATACGTCGACGCGTCAAACTGTGACGTTCATCTGGCGTAACGGCGGCTTCTGCTCCCGGGAGCGGAGAAAGTTCCATTCTATCACAAAAACCCGGACCACGATGATCAAAAGTGTGGGAATACTTTAAACAGAGGCCGAATAAAACCCTCCTTTGTTCCCTTTGCAGAACCGAAAGGGCGTTCCACCTGTGGAATCGGATCTCTGCCGAATTTTTGCACGCGCAACATCATATTTTGAGCGTGCTAAAGGGCATTTGAACTGAGTCGAGGAGAAAATCTTCGTCTCGCAAATAAGAAAATATTTCGAGCAAACGAAAATCAGTTTTGCATTTCAAAGAAGTTTATTCGGACGTGCGCGGACGTTCTCTTTCACACGTGCGAGGTTTGAGTCGCTCGCGCTCCTGATTCCCGCCCCGCGCGCCTGCTCGACACAAACCAGCGTTACAATGTGCCAAAACTCCAGCCAATCAGAGACGAGGCTGCTGAATTCTGAACAGACGGAGCAAGAGGAAAAACACACGGTTCAGGAGACGTTTGTTCAACGGCTTGAACACGATCAAAGTTCCTTTAAGACTGTAGAGAAAGTCTTTGACACTCAAGTTCAAATGTCTTCCACACATAATGACTTATTTTTAATCAAAATCAAATGGTATTGTTACATAATGGCGTGTCCCAGTGTTTCTACACCTCAATGAACTGATGAATTAGTTCTAACTTCTTACGTAAAAAAAAAAATCACTAGATTAATAAAAAAAACGTAATAAAAATAATCGTTAGAGTAGTCGACAGAAAAAATAATCTTTAGTTGCAGCCCTACATCACGTGATCACATGACCCTGCTCCATCACATGATCACATGACCCTGCTCCATCACATGATCACATGACCCTGCTCCATCACGTGATCACGTGACCCTGCTCCATCACATGACCCTGCTCCATCACGTGATCACATGACCCTGCTCCATCACATGACCCTGCTCCATCACGTGATCACGTGACCCTGCTCCATCACATGATCACGTGACCCTGCTCCATCACATGACCCTGCTCCATCACGTGATCACATGACCCTGCTCCATCACATGACCCTGCTCCATCACGTGATCACGTGACCCTGCTCCATCACACGTGACCCTGCTCCATCACGTGATCACGTGACCCTGCTCCATCACATGACCCTGCTCCATCACGTGATCACGTGACCCTGCTCCATCACGTGATCACGTGACCCTGCTCCATCACATGACCCTGCTCCATCACGTGATCACGTGACCCTGCTCCATCACATGACCCTGCTCCATCACGTGATCACATGACCCTGCT